>BMAW01045417.1:93929-159850 GCA_019974015.1 Nephila pilipes
CACACACACACACACGTATAAGATCAAGTTTTAGACAGAATTACAGGATTAAACTGATTTTACGGTGTAGGAAACCTTTCCCTTTGTAATTGGTGGGTTTATAGATAGTATCTCTAACATATCTTTCGTAACTTTTTGTTCTTCATTTTGTTCTAATCTCCAATAATCACATGATATTGATATTCATTATCTACAACCGTGTAAACTTTGGTCTTTGGTTTGATTGTTGCTAAAATTAATCTGCCAAGTTTTTAACTATATTAATTTTTTTTAAATTGTTATATTTTGAACTGAAAATAAATATAAATATTTTTAAAGAAGATAACTGAAAAACTAATCTTATTAAGCGATTTATTTATAAAGAATACATATTTATTTATAAGAATTATTATAGTACAGTAATCTGTACCATAATTTTTATTAACATCAATACTGAGATTTAAATTAGGAATTAGATATTTATTAATATCTTTTATAACATAAAATTATAACAATACGGAATCTTATTTCTTCCCAAAGCCTCTGCATGAATTCTCCCTTCTTTTTTGTCAATATACTTGAAATTTTTAATCTTTTTAATATTAAAGTTCTTTGTAGTGTTACAGTCTATTTAAAAAATCATTTTCTTTAATTGCTTCTCTATTTCTAGTTTTACTCTTTTATAAGTACCTTTAATAATTTTATTATTACTATTATTACTACTATTACTGCAGCTAAAAACACTTATTATTATTATTCATCAAACATACACAGTTTAAAGTCTTACAAAAATACCTAGAATCATTACCAATTTGTTCATTGGTTCGTTGCCTATCTTGGGGAGGGATTAGAGGGTGCATGGTATATTTACTGCACCTTTGATTTTCACAAAATTTAAATTTTAATAAGATTATTCATATATATATATATATATATATATATATATTCAAGTAATAGCTTTTTGAGGATTAAATAGTGATTAATGTATTTCTTATTCCAAAGTTCTCAAATTAGTTGTTACTAGTAAAATTTTGGCATTTAAAATTATTTCTTTTAGAAACATTTTCAACATAAAAACAAGAATGGATATATTTTGCATGTTTCTATTATTTACATTTCTTATATGCTGTATCATAGTGCCTGCCTTCACTACTACTTCTCATTATACCATTCATATAATATGGATATGCACTAAAAACTCAAAAAACATAAATACACTTCCCGAAATCACTTTGAAAACGAGTACACAAAATTCTCATACTGAAATACTGTATTAAAATCTTGTTCATAGACCAATGTTAGATTTATGATGGGGATACACTAATCATAATCATGCACCACCGAGCATTGACAAGTCAAATTACATAATTTAAAAACTCATTAAATAACTAATGTTCAATTTACTTC
Source organism: Nephila pilipes (assembly GCA_019974015.1). Classification (NCBI taxonomy): domain Eukaryota; kingdom Metazoa; phylum Arthropoda; class Arachnida; order Araneae; family Nephilidae; genus Nephila; species Nephila pilipes. The sequence continues at coordinate 95,316 of BMAW01045417.1, forward strand.
CCACCAGTACGTACACCCCTGGGCACACATTATAACTTTTGCAAGTTATATAATTTTGACATTTACAAAAATTAATTCTTTAAGTGTTGCATTGTTTTCATGATAATGAGGGTCAATATTTTCTAACCAAAGCGGGTGATAAATGGATATTTTTAAGAGATTTTTAGAACAAGAGCTGAGTTTCAAACTTAATTAAGCAATTTGTTATGAAGAAAATAAGCGTACTTCTATGAAAAACTTTTACTTTTAACTATCCAAAGTTACGGCAATTTTATCTCGGAAATGAAAGGACAGAAATAAAAAGGTCATTTCTCGTGAAATTTAAAATCTATGGGAAATTAAAATGAAAGTAAATGTATTTTAAAAAGGATGAATGCTTAAGTTAATTTAACCGAAAAATGTGTATGAATTGGCAGATAGTCATGCAAAGCAGAAAGAAATTGTGTTCTATAGTTCAAGGAAAAGAAATGAAAAACACGAATGAAAGCAAAGATTTGTTAGGATATCCACCCCTTAGATGGGAGGAGATACAGAACCATTGTGTACGGCCCATCGAGAGTAAATCTCTCGGGGAAAGAAAAATCACTCGAGAACTTGGGGGTTGCGAGTTCTGTACATACTGAAAGAAAGTGAACCCTTGTAAAGCTAGCGCAAGCGGAAATGTGATGTCTGAACGATTTCTTTCGTGAACAATTTACTAATACAAACAGAACTGAGGCGTCTTAGACGCTATTCTTGATCTTTTATTTTCTTTCCTCTAACAATACTCTGCTAGAATATGTTAAGTGCCGAAGCCGTTGCATTTGTATTATAGATAGTCAGATGCCCTTTTAAGTGTTATTTGATAGTAAAAAGCATGCAATATTTTTGTCACATTCTCTGAGTAGCTTGAAAGAGAAAGAGGGATTTTGATCAATGAATAACATGATTTTACGCATCCACATACGCATAATTTTATACGCATCCACAATTTTTAACAATCTCATTTAAGCTTTTAAATGATCTGTATAAAAAATTGCCATACGTAGGATTTTTATAACATTTCACAAATTTGAACTAAATCGTTTACAAGTAATTAAAAGATTTTTAAAGGAACACATTTAACACAAAATTATAAATATGAGTCAACAAAATTTTGTTATTTGGAATCTAGAAATAGTCCCGAATGTTAGAATAAGAGTTCTCTGTATAAAATAAATGGTTACAAATATTAAGCAGGTGGTTTTACTTGAACCAGAGGGGAAATTTCGCATAAAAGAAAATCCACGGCATTAGTAAGAAGGAGCTTGGAGGAGTGTAATATGAGCTTGATCTCGGCAAATTTTCTAAGAGCAGTATTAAAAACCCGAATAATGATGTTAAATCGATTCGATTTCGATTTTTTTGCGCAGCAAGCTTGGTCGTCTCTTGGTGGGAATTTCCCTTTTCGCCTTTATGTCCTCAAAAGGGTCCGAATTCCCCTGAAAGTACTCGAGGGAAGCATATTTCTTTCCAAACAATTTTTTTAAAAATTCCTTCGTAAAATAGTTTTTTTGAATATAATTTTTTGCTTAATTTTGTATCTTTTCAATAATTTTTTTTTACCAATCACTAATATATTGTAATTCTATTATGGAATATTAATTTGGTTCTTCTTGTATTTGGTGTATGAAAACAGCAATGAAAAGAGTATTTCTTTAACATTAAAATAATTTATTTTGTTTCTCAGAGAGAAAATAGTTACGGCTAACTAATCGTAAAATAGCTATTTTTTCTGTCAAATGATATTGCTGAGTAAATTTTTTAATTTTGATCGTCTTAGTTCTTAATCAAATCACATACAATGTAAGACTTTAATACTATTTTATTTCATAACAAAAATATAAAGGATTTCTGAATCTTTTAGACTAATTTTATTTCGGCATTCCACTAAAATTTTTTGAAAAACAAATTAAAACTTTTTGAGCTATTTATTTCAAATTTTCAGTATTAAGTCCAATTCTTTTTTTTTTTTTTGTTAAGATATACTAGAAAAATTACTTAATGTTTCTTATTAAATAAACTTATGCGAAGAAAGATGTTGAAATTCAAGAGAGATATTTAAAGTCTTGCAAAAAAAAAAAAAAATTGTTTTCATATTTGGAAAAGTACAATAAATGGATGAAAAATAATACTAATGTAACTTAAATGGTTAAAAGGACCATATTTTGAAAATTGAGTGATATTTGAAAAAAAGGCTTCAATCGTAGAATGTCGATAAATGGCTTTTATTCTTGTAGAATAATTTTAATTAATCTGAATAGTAGTTTGGTCAAAGTTGAGATAATTGAAGAGCATGAATCTTGAGTAGAATACAAGTCGTAAATCGATTGACTCTTTTTTATATAAACAATGAAATAATATAATTAAGTATCTTTTACAACCAGGATTCTATTACACATAATTTTCAAGGGCTTATGTACGTCTCGGAGGAGGTACTCGAGAAGTTTCTCAAAAAATAAGAGAAGGAGTTTAAAGAAAAACTTTTTTTGGATAGTTTTTATTCTACCTTATATAAGTTATATAAGTTTCTTATATAAATTATATAATTTTGACATTTACAAAAATTAATTCTTTAAGTGTTGCATTGTTTTCATGATAATGAGGGTCAATATTTTCTAACCAAAGCGGGTGGTAAATGGATATTTTTAAGAGATTTTTAGAACAAGAGCTGAGTATATACTTATTTACTTATAAAAAAATCTTATATAAGTTATATAAGTTTACAAGTTTAAGTATATAAGTTTTTAAGTTATAAGTATATTATAGTTATAAGTATATAAGTATATTATAGTTATAAGTATATAAGTATATAAGTTATAAGTATATAAGTTTAATCTCATATAAGTTTATGAAATTTCTCTTAAAAAAGTGGGAAAGGGTTATTTAAAATTTTAAATAGCAAATAGAATAACAGCTAACTTTTTAAGTTGCAAAATTAAGAATAACTTAGAAGTAAATTTTGGCTTAATAACAGCAAGAATTTTAACTACCTTTGAACCGGAAAAAATTAGGCACTGCTTGTATTCACAGTAACAAAATAAGTAACTTTTAATGTTGCTAATAAATGTATACGGAATAAAAAAAAAAAAAACCCGCAGAGAAATTCAGCACTGATTTTCTTATTTAATAGGATTCATCAAATGTTTTCAAAATTTCAAATAGATTTTATTTACAATTTATTTTTTTTTCAGAATGAAAAATGTTGTACATTCTATTACAATAAATTTGTCTCGTTCCTCTTTACGATGAGTTTATAAGAATAGTCCTACAATATTAATAAATGTATCAATTATAAGTTTCAATGCAGTTGTAACTAAAGAATACGGAATCAGTGTTTGTGCTTAGAAGTAAAACAATTGTATGTGCGTGTGTGTGAAACAGAGATTAATTGATTGATTTTGCTACTTTTCTTCTACATCCTTTTTATATCCTTTAAAAAATAAGGTAACTGTATAAGATAACTGCATAGTGAAGAAACATTGATATTTTAGTAACATCCAAGAAAATATAATGGAAAACAAATGAGGAATTAATATTTTAAATTAATTAAACTTTAACAATAAAAGTAACTATACAAATGTAACATGAAGAAGAAAAAATACATCAGAAGAATTTTAATGCAATGCTATAGAAGAACCGATAAGTGTGATAAATGAATAACATAATGGAGACAGCAGGTGAATTTTATCTAAAAATATTTTTCCAGCAGTTCCGCCCTAGTTCTTGGAATAAAAAGGAACATATTAATTGTAGCTTTTATAACTGAAGAGATGGTTGATGAAAAAATGCTTTTATGAAATGGGATATAATTTAGGTTTAGCTATTTTTCAAAGTTCATAGAAGCGTAAAAATCTGTTGCTTTGAGAATATTATTTTCAGAATGTTCTCACTACAGAAGAGTGATCGTTTTTAGAAGCATGTTATTTTATACTTTAGTACTTTGAAGTATCGAATAGCTTTGTTGATATGTATCGTTAAAAGCGCCTAATAAGTGTCTCGATATCGTAAAAGGAAAAACGTAGCATTTCTGAAAATGAAGTTCTTGAAATGAGAAAACAGGTATGCTTTTTAATCCAAAAAGCATATAAATAGTTGCTTAGATGTTATAATGAAATGAATTATCATGAAATATATTTTTCTCAGTTTATGACACCCAACTAAATGGAATTTAAGAAAAGTAAGTTTAATATTTGGTTGGAAAAAATCGTTTGTGTTATTTCATTTAAGAATTATGCATTTGAGTTTGTGAATTAAATACAAAAATATTACTCGTATTTACTTTTGCCTTAATTAAAAATTCAGTTTTTATATAAAAGAAGTAAAATTTTTAAAATTAAAGCACCTTTTCAAACTAAAAAATAAAAAATAAAAGAACTGCCAGTTATAAAGGCTAATTGTACATAAGTTGCTCTTCTAGACACAAATTTTTGAAGAATTTTATGAGCCAATAACAATTATTTTTGAAAAAAAAAAAAAGATTATTTTTTTTGCTTACAAACTAGTATAAGATTAAGCACACTTAAACGAAGGAAATGAATTTCTCAGAAATAATTGCATCCATTTTCAAATCATTAGTATTTTGGGGCTTTGACAATTATAATACTGAAATTGATCTTTTTTTTGAAATTGTTAGTTGTCAAAGAAAACAGTCTAATTCTGAACTTATTATTAATGAATACATTATATTCTCTAATGAAATTCATTCATGTCCATCACCAATATTCACGTTGAGAAATCAATTTGAAAAGCTTTGTTATAAAACGTATACTAAACACTTGTCTTTTATAAGATTCCCTAACAGTTTTGATATTCATAAGATGTTTGAAAATATAAGCGAAGTATATGTGTCTCAACAATTTATAAATTATTATGTTCCTTTATGAAGAAAAAGTTAGCATCATAAGTCCTTATAATGATTAAGTATTTTATCAGCATTTACTGCTGTTGTAATCTAATACAATATTGTATTTAAGTTTACAATACAGAAGAGGAAAAAATCAGCGTAGCAGACAGGTCTATTGATTATATGTTTCATAAATAAGATGTTGAGGTAAATTTTAAAATTTTTTCTAAGAGATAGTAATTTTTATATAAACAAAATATTGTCAAATTTTGAATTTTCTTTCAATTGAGTATTATCATTCTCTAACAATACGAAAAATAATTCGAATCAGTTGTTTTTTTAAATAAATTTTAATACCTAAAAAATCAATATATTAAAATTCTATTATAACCCTTTCTCATGATAAATTAGAAGGGATTAGTAAGAAAAGAAAAAAGATGTATCTGCATATTTAAATCTATTCTAAAATGTTTGTATGTTTTTATTTACACTGAGAATACTCATTAGGGAAATACGTAATCATTTAGAGGGGTCACTCTGCACAAACTTCTCAATATTCAAATGAGATTGCAACAGAAAATAAGTTTTATTTATATTTAACCTAGCTTTCAACTACAAGTAGAAAAAAATATTAGGGAGAGCAAATTGACGTAAAAATGCACAGCATTTTGGTTCTCCCCTCTACACATTAATATATAAAGAAAATCCAAAAAACGAAGCAATGATTTTGAAAAAAATAAAGGAATAAGTAAAAACTGATTTTGTATTCACTTAAAGAATATAGTATGTTTTTTATACAATTCAATATAAAACTTCTATGATTTTAATATTAAATAACTGACCTATTAATGAAATGAATTAAAACGTTCTAGAAAGCTGAAAAAGTTTTTTTTTTAGTAAATTTACTTATTTTCAATGAAGTTTTTTGTTTTTTGAAACATGAATCTATCATATATTGCTATCTCCAATACAGAAAATAATAACGTTAATCATTGAGCCTTAATTTACTTAAAAGTGCAACACTTTAAAAGCATATCTGTAATTTATTAATTATTTCCTATCGTTTGCCTTATCGTTTATATGCTTAATTATATTTCACAGGTTTTTGTACTTTATTGATAATAATTAAGTTCATAAAACCGTTTTAAGAGTTAGTAGATGACATGTTAGAAAATTACTTAAAGCAATTTGCCTATAGCAGTTGATAAAACATGTTTTACTTCCCAAATTTACAGAATTCTTCGCATGATAAAGTATATTTTTGTAGCATGTGATAAAAAATGTTTTCTAGCTGTAGTCGGTCGCTGACTTGCTGCAAGCTTTGACTTCGTCAAGTGGTGGGTTCGAGTCCTGATGCTACTAAAGATCCACCGTGTTGCAGGGGATGATGCACGTTAAATCTGTTGAGGTCGCAAGTCCTCCCGTAGGTGTAGTGTGGAAGTTTGGAGAGGAAGGTACCAGCTCAAGTGTCGTCCTAGTCACTTGATCGAGGTTCAAAATTTCGAGGTCCATCGCCAATATTTCTCTAGTTTCTTCTCAGTGCGACATCTATAAACAATCGCAATCACAGTTGAAAATTTAAACACAAGACAGCACCCCTTATCCTCCTCAATTTCTCAAAAACCTTTAAAAAAGATGAAGCAATGCATTTGCAATACAATGTTATGTATATATAAAAACTATTACGCATATTACAATATACAAATTTTGTTTAGATCACGTAAACATATAGATTTTAGCAATGCTGAATGCATGTGAAAGGCAAGAAGAATCTTGTCGATTCATTTATCCAATTTAGCATTATAATATACATAAAATCGAATAAATTTTAGTTAGATACTAAATGTAAGATTTCAGTATCTGTGGTGTTTAGTTCAGTCGAAAGGAGGGGAATTTATACCTTCTCCATTAAAGTTTCTACGGATATTTTTTTTAAGAACTTATTCTAGAAATTTAATTTTATCCATCATAATCGATAATTTCATATATATTGTTCAGTTTAATTTCAAAGATTCTTTCGGAAGAAGATAAGTTTCGAATTAATTAAATTCCTTGAAAGAAGATAAATTAAATTAATTAGCTAAATTAAAATAATGGATTGATTATATCTCTACTTTGACGTAATTAATAAATAAAAAGATACCTAAATCAAAAGTAAAAAAAAAAAAATCATTAATTTCTGTGAATCAAATAAAAATGTTTTAATAAAAGAATATCACTTAATTGAAGTTACTTTATAATAAAAATTAAGAAGAAAACTAATTAATTCTAAACAGAGGCTGTAACAAGAAAATATTTTGAAATAATTTTTAGTTAGTTTATCTTGCCGTTTTAAGATTTAATTAAATATTGAGCTACTACCTCAAATGCTTTCCTTGCCATCTGTTAGTGGTTCAAAATTATGAGGTTTGTCTCCAGTTATGAGATGTTAATTAAAAAGAATAAAAAAAATCTAAAACCTGAAAAATAATAACAGGGAAATATGTCTAGATAGAAATTGAAACTTTACCAATAAAATGTAAAAACTAAGCCCCAAAATTTTGGAACTTTTCTCAATTTCTTGCGGTTGGAAATAAACGATGTATGTATTATCGGAGTGTGTCTTAATTTGCATACATATTTTACACATAAACATTTATTTATATTAAACTAATAATTTCTAAATTTGCAAATTTGAAGATGATTTAAAAAAATTTCTTTAAATATTATTTTTATGGACGTTCAATCATTAATATCTTGAAAGTCATTTAACTATATCAACGTGTTGTTCATATATAATATATGCATATAGTAATCTTATATCTTTCTGTAATTCGCCTACCTAAAATTATGTATCATCTTTTCAAACCCCTTTTCATCTCTAATATTGTGATTAATTTAAAAATAGTGAATATTAGAAAAGTGAATTTATGCTATTTATGAAACAAATCACTCTATACAGAAGACATAAATCTATCTGAATGCCCACACACTCACGCATGCACACACACATACACACGCATGCCCAAAGAGAGAGAGAAAGAGAGGAAGAGAGTATAATCTTTAGGATTTTTTCCTTTTTATATACGAGCAAATAATTGATCTTCAAAAGGGACGTAAACTACATAGACTAGACGGCGGTATTTATTTATTTTCTCGAAGAGTATAATACAAAGAGCATTAAGTAATGTATACAGAAAATTAGTTTTATTGCGGCTGACATATTTAAAATTAGAATAGGTCTAAAGTAAGTAAATTTAATATGTCTTTGAATTTTTTTATTACATAATTATTTTTTAATCATTTATCCTGAAAATTATATATAATATTAATTGCCTCAAAATATTGGTATTCTTTTTTTTGCTATTTCTCTTTACTATTTAATAATACTTTTCATAACTGTCTTGAAGAAGGAGAAGTAGAATTTTCTTTATTTTATATCCTATTTTCTTGATACTCTTACATTATTTTTAATGAAAAAGAACACTTAATATTTGAATGCTTAGTTAAATTCCGTTTAGTTATAAAGCAAAACAGTTTTTATTTTTAGAAGACATTAAATTTTTCAAATCATAGTGTGAGTTATGAAGAATAATATTTTCTTTATGAAGGGTAAAAAACCTTCATAAGAAAGAGCTTGTACTATTCTACAGCCATTACTCCATCTAAATTTGAAAATGATAGTAGGTAGCTATATAGATAATATTTCTATTTTGATAAAAGACGGAATGGTAATAATTAAAACTTCAATACGATTGCTCTTTATTGTTCAAAGTTATAAAGAAAATTTTGCTTGAGTATTTTTTAACTATAAAAATAAACATCAAGATTGCCCATTTCATCTTTTCAACCACGTTTCTGACAAATATACAAGTCGTAATAAGATTTCGTCCCACCCTTTTTTGTTTAAATGCTAATAACAAGATTCTGTTCCTCACTTCTTCTTTCTAAAGATACTATAAATACTACAGTCTTAATATTTGAGCATATTAGGAAAATGAATGAAACCCACATCTAGTGTACATATTAATCAAGTTTAATTTCTTTTCTTTTTAAATGTTTTAATAAGCGTAAGCAGACTTTTAAGTTATTTTAAAAAATGTTTTCAGTGCCAGAGCGAAAAATCCATATAAGTCTTTTTATAAAAATATCTAAAAATTCTAGTTAATACCCTTATAATTTCTTAAGAAATCGCTTTTATTTATTTCAGTATTGCTTTTTGAGCTTATTTTAAATATTATGCATGAAACGAAACACTTAAGATGTGAAATGTTTTGGTTTGGAAATGCAGATATATATCTTATAATCAACCCAATATAAAAGTTTTCTAATTTAATTCCTTGTAATTTTCGTAATATTGATAAGTCTTTATGAATGTTTTTAGAGAGATTAAGGATGCATCTAAGAATTTTTTTCTTCATAGAGCAGCATAACAGGGAATCGCATGTTTAAGGGCAAACCAGTTTTAAAAAGTGGAAAAATTCATCAAGATATTACCTCTCTATATAAAAACTGGTTAACATAAATTTTCTGAAAAGGTTAAGTTAAAACGAAGATTCTTTAGAATAAGTGTACATTTCCATCTATATATAAAAACTGAGAAAGTATTTTTTTTTCGTTTTCGTAAGTTTTTCAAGTTCATAAGTTTTAAGATTTTAGTGATTTCTAAAGTGAAAATCGCCAAAAATTGTTATGTTATTGTAAATCTCCTGTATGTATCAAAGAAATTCAGAAATTGGCTTATAAAATATAGTATTTGGGAAAAGTAATTCAAGATCTTATGATGGCTGCAAGATATTGTTAATTAAACATTCAAGAAAAAACATTCATTTATTTGTCTTTTTCTTTAATAAATTGTGTTAAGACACATGCAATTTTTTTACTATTGTTGGTAGTTCTTTTATTTCTATTGTAAAATTAATGGTGTCTTAAGTGTTTTCTATTTTGAGGAATGTTTGCAGTTGAATTTTTCTTAGAATAAAAAAAAAATGGGTTTTTAATGTGTAAAAAATGTATGTAAAAAATAATATATATTATTTAAGGACTGTAAAAGGCAAATAATTATAATTGGGTATATACAGGTAAAGCGTAATTAAGTTTTATTATTAACTTTAACCAGGCGGATTGAATGTTTTTTTATCATTAAAAAATTTCATTCGAGGTATTATCTAGTTCATTTTCAATTTAATAATAATTGTCAAATTTAAAAAAACAAATCCTCTTCAGCATAACCTTGAAAATATCTCATTTCATGGAATAGTAATAGATAATCTTTTCAATAATTTTCTTTTATTTTAGAAATAGAACCAATTCCAATCCCTTAAATGACGTTTATATGTAGCTGAATTTTAATATCATAAATGTTTTAAGACCATCTGCTTTTAAGAAGTAGATTTTAAATGGAAAATAAATACTTTTGTCCTTTCACATAATTTCTTAAATTGTATATATTCTCAAAATGCTTTCACATTCTCAAATCTCATATAAGAAAATAAATGCATTTCAACAATTTTCCGTCGTTGCTACATTGTCATTTTTTATTCACTCATCTTAAATATAATACTTTTTAAGAAACGTTTTATTAAATTAACGTACCTGTTAATGCACAGAACATATTTAAAAATCCTTTTTCACTGAGCATCAAAAGTTTTTTTTTAAAACATGTTGATTTTTATTCATTGAAATTCTTTGATCTTAAAATGTACCAAGATTGCTTAAGAAATTGAATATAATTACATTAAATGTAAAGTAAAAATAAAATTGATTCTTTGTTTATATTCCTAAATTAATAATGTCATGAAAATTATTTTTTACATTTTGCAATTTATTTTTGGGAATTTTTTTATAAGTTTATAAGGAAATAGTTTAATTCAGCTGCTGTTTATTTTATTCCGATGGTCATTTGTCTGTTAAAATTACCTTTAGCTTTATTTATCTGAAATTGAGAAACCTCTATATTAATTCACTTTTATAGCTTTGACTTAACAGAACATCAATTAATTAATTTGGCAGTTGATTACATAAATTTACAAGAACAGGACGTATAAAATTTCGATTAATCTAAAATGAACTAAAATACAATGTCTTAAAATTGTTAGGAATTTAGTATTATCATTAGCTAAATCTAATACATCAAAATTAAGCCAGAGATGTTTACGATAACGATAACTTCGGATCTAATAAGGTTAATTAACTTGCTACACTTAGTACCTTTACAAATAAGAAAGGAATTGATAATATATTAATTATGAATTCATTTCAATGAGATGGAATTATAAAACTGATTTTTTAGAATGAAGACCATTTAAGTAAAATTACTATTTAAATTTTTAATATATTTAGATGGCTCAAAAGTTAAAAGAGGATTCTAATAGGTAAAATTTTATATAAAAATACGTATAATCATAATAGGAAAAATTCTGAATATCTGTTAGTCTGGTGAAATTTTTTTTATAAATCTCCCAAAGTCAATTTTTTGTTTATCAACTGAAAATATCACGATAGATTTTTTTTTTTTTTTAAAAAAAATTATATTTAGCATAATTTACTTCTAAAAAAGTAAGTTTTTATTACAGGTATACGAAAGTAAATTGATGATATAATGATGTTAACTTAATGGCTTACTGATGATATTATTTTCTTTCAGAGCGTGCAAGACACACATTTACATAAAAACCTCCAGATATTTGATTAGAAATATAAATGATATGTTTAATTTAACTCAATTTGTTGAAAAGATAATTTATGGTACCAAAAGAAACAAATATTCAAGGGCAAAAAATAATGGACGTCACTTCATTTTTGCCTCTCACAATGGGACGAGATGCAAAGTAGTTTAAAACTGAAGGTCGTTCCGCTGTGTAATCGATTACTACAGCTCTGACGTCATTATGTGTAGTTATATGTTTAGTTAAAGAATGAACTGAGCTCTTCGTTTGTAATCAAGGAAAAAAGAGATTATATTTTTTTAAGAATGAAAAGATTTTGGAGTTATTTTTTTGACAATGAAGCATTGGTAACTCTAATATTTGGTTCAAAAAATTAAGATTTATGTATTTAGAAATTACTGCTCTGTATCTCTGATAAATTTGCAATATTGTTCTCCGTTTAATTTGATTATGAAAAGTGACTTTTTATAAGACTAAAATTAAACTTTTACGATAAAAAAACTTCTCAAACACTTTAAAAGAGTACAGAGAATTTTGAAATTGATCTTTAAATAAAATATTTCACTGATTATCAGACATTAAAGAAAAATTATTCTTGAGAAAACTATATGGCATAAATGTGTTCATAATAGAAAATGTACGAAAACCTAATATTCTTGGAAGAATTTATTGATTTAGAAAAATTTAATATTATTTATTTCATTTTTAATATTCCTCATATTTTTAAAGATTTTTTTTATCTCACTTAAAAGTTACAGGAAATCTTATATGGTTTTGTAATATTGAAGTTCAAAACTCTTCGTCACATTTCGTACTTCACGTTCGAATTTAGACAAAAAGAAATTGAAAACATTTTTAGGATAACTCAGTTTATTTATTCACCAGTGACAAAATTTAGTATAGGGGAAAACCTTTATTTTGTTTGTAATATGGGTACAAAGTGAAATTTTCTGCTCAACGTACAGTATAAAAAGTTTGAGCCCTTTTCAGCCATATTTTACGGAGTTTAGTAGACCAGCATTTTGTAGAAGAAACAATACGAACTTCTATATTCAAAAAAAGTTTTAGAAAAAACACGTAGTATAAAAATATACTTTCCATGTTGCAAAAAAGAGTTTTATCGTTTGTAACATTAATTTACCCTTTAGTAAAATGCTACTATTCTGAATCACAAAATAAGAAAACATCCGAGAAATTAATTTGATTGGTTGAAGAATGAGCATCATTTATAATTGTCACTTAAGAATTTTCCGAACCACGCCTTTTGAAATTTCTGCACGTTTTTATAAAAATAATAGGAAACACTTAACAGAAAGGCTTCTTTTTACAAATTAATGTTTCCTTCCAATAAAGAACTGGTCCTCTTTTTTTATATCATCTTCTCTAGTACTACATCTTTTTTTAAATCTCCACTGATCAAACAATTATAAAGCACGTTCACATTTTCTCTTTGAAAGGATATAGTTTGAGCTACATTAAACTTACGAAAGTCAGTAATTATGATTTCGATCAATATAGGATTCTTTTACTACCTTAGGGAATTTGAAGATCACCAGAATAGAAACTTTACTTAAGCGTAGTGATCAATTTCTAGCCTTTGTTCATGTATTTAAATGTACTTACATATCTTCTCTCTCTTTTGGAGAATATACTACTGAGTTTAATGGCGAAATTTTTCTTATTTATTAAGTGTTTGAATTAAATTAGAGATTTCAGACACGTTTCGATTTTCTTTAGCTTCTCTTTATAAATTTAGTCCAAAGATGCGGACTGAGTCTTCCTCTGACTTTCCTGTTTCAATCAATTTTGTCAGGGTCATCCCGCTCGCTAATCCGATTAGTTCACTAAAACGTCTCGTAGTTATCTTCATTAAGCTTAGAGATGTTAAATGGATATTTATGGATCATCAAGGTTAAATGATATTGATTTTGGAGAGGGATGCTTTTTAAATTGCAGTTAGTCTCAAGATTCGTCTCTTTGTTTCCCTTTGGTTATATATTGTTTTGATAATGCATGATAAAAGTAAGAAAATGTAAAAAAATTCCATCCTTAAGTTTTAATGATTATATTTTTTTTCTATTGAAAAGTCGTGACATTTAAAGACTTAAAATTTTAAAAACACAATTGTTTTTCCAAAAGTTAAAATTAAATCGAATTCAAGTTTCTCTTAAAATATTCTTTCCATTAGTTTTAAGAGGCTTCAGTTTTGTTTTGATTATGATTGGACACCATGTAGTGTAACGCTTTAATTTGGTTACACATGATAAAAGTATGTAAATACATGAAAAATGTATTCTCATATTTTAATAGAAGTACTTTGAAAATTACTTTCATTAAAACTTAAATATAACATAAAATGCAAATGCGAGTTATCTGACAGTGTGAAATCTTCTACAAAAAAAACCTAAATTGAATTAAAATTATCCTTAAGACAAGAAATAATCAACAGGATAATTTTTTTCTAAAATATTTTGCAACTTCATTTATTTACTTTCAAAAATTCTTCACTGGCATTTAAGATTCTTACTTTTCAATAAAGTAAGAAAATGTGCGTGTGTATTTTAAATAATTAAAAAAAAACTTCTGAAATTTGACGAAAAATGGTTCTAGCAAAAGAAATGCTTTATTTTTGATAATTATCCCAATATAATTTGGACCCTTAAATATTCCTATTTCCTTTAATGTCTCTTTGGGTTCTATTGTATAGCAGAGTGCTACAAAACAAGTAAGTATCGCATGTACGAGAGAAAATTTAATTAAATTAATCTTTTTAAAATAATCGTAATGCGAACCAAAGTATACAGCAAAATGATTTTTTTAAAATTTTTTATTCTTACTTTATTTTTTAACTCATTAATTAATATATCAGATATACATCTTTTTTAATCATATTTCAAATAAGAAGGAATTACATATAAAAAATATCAAGAGATGAAGGGTTTCTATTTAAGAGAGAGATTCCTATTTATCTAACATAATTAGATATGTAAACATAAAGACACGTCTATTAATTCCATCGAATAAGCAAGTCTTTAATCTTTACAAAATACAGTGCTAAATTAAAGTGAATCAAATAACATGCATGTTTAAATAAAGGACATATGTTTAAGCGCCTCCTTCGGATTCTCTTTATTTACATTGCGAATAATTAAATTGAGATCCTTCGGGCTATCTTAATAAGACAGTCAATGCGAGTGAATAAACAATTAGATGTGACGCTCGAGTAAAACTTAATAATTATAGATATCATTCGAAGCAAGATAATTCAGAAGAATTTTGTCTTAGTGAAAACATAATAAAATAATGGATGAAATGTGCACAGTTATGAATAGCCTCCAGGAATGCGCATTCGTGCATAATAATCCGAAAATCTTTATCAAATTAATGTAATTTGATTTCATTATGTTCAACAAAATAAAATTATGGATAAGAGATATAGGTATTGAATTACATAGCTGTGTGCCACTTACTTTATTCAGTTTATTTGAAAATGCAAAAGATGACATTTTATTAAGCTATGTGGGGTGAAAGATAATGGCATGTAATAGCAGTTAAAAGAAATCTTTCAAATCCTTTTTATTTGTCATACCCCAGGGAAAGATTTCTTTCTCAGATTTCAAAAATCAATATTCGTAGTCTGCATTTTTGCTTGGAGTTTCATTCAAATGACTGTGTACTCCAAACTTTTCTGCCTAAAAATCAATAAAATCACTTCTTAATATCACTTGTTTCTTTTTTCGTGGAAGGTTTTAGGAAATAGAAAAAGAAAAAAAGAGCTTTGTTTAAGGTAGTCTGGAATAATAGTACTTCTAAAACTGTAATCTTAAAGTTCACTTCGTTTCATTGCAATGAAAATGCAAATTGTGAAACTCCAACATTAAAATTTAAGAAACATTTATTTTTCTCCCTTAAATTTCAATAAATATCCCAGATAGAATTTATAAGGTCTTGTCTAGATTCGTCATTTTTGAATGCCCTTTTGGTTTAATGATTTCAGGGAAATTATATATCTCTTGAGTACATTCATTACCAGTACATAAGTATCAGTACAACATACGGTATTAGTTTATCCTTTATGGATCAATGTTCCATACGACAGTATATTTTTTTAATGTAAAGTAAAGCAATTGAATAATTTCACTACCTTTTGTCAACTGCTTCATTAATTTTATTTTAAATTACTAAACCAATATGAAAAACGGAATCTCGAAAAAGTTATGATTAAGCGCATTTAAAGAATATAATTGCATCAAAATTATTTTTATTATTGTTCTAGAGACAGATAACATAGAATAGTCAATTTTAAAATTCTTTACTCAATTTTAAGTATTGCTTTAAAAAAGTTCCTTCATTTGAAAAAAAGATTAAAAAACAAAGAATTGTGATATTTAGTAAGCTGAAAAGACAAATTATTTCTATTAAATAAAATAAATGAAAAATGTACTACTTGAAATTAAAGCTTTTCAGTTATGATAAATAAAGTTAAAAGGAAGTAAAATATTTTAAGAATGCAATCAAGTTTCTGGCTGAAAACTACAGCTTTAATTACACGATCGTACTAAAGAATTCCTTTAAGAAAATCCAAATTCAATGGAAAGAAATTTTTTAAGCTCTCTCATTTTCAGATGATTAACTAGAAGATTCACCACTGTATGTTGATTGTTCAATGAAGATTTATATGAAAACACTATTAAAATGATTATGAATTGGTAATGGTTGTTAACGTTTCATTAAAGCATTCTAAAAACTTATCAAAAGAGGAAGGATCAAAAAGACAGGTGGTATTGAAATTTTTCTTAGGTAATATTTAATCAATGGCAATTTATATCCTGGGTTAATTATATTCTTCAAGTAATTTCTATCTAGATATGTTTTTGAATTTTCTTACCATGATAAATTCAAAAGTATACAACTACACCAATTTCAAATTCAAGAAATTCCAGTAAAGTTAATTAAAAAAATATTCAGGCGAACTTATTTCTTAAGATCTGGAGACTTGTGCACTGAAATTAAACTCATGAAGTATTTATTATATTTGCGCGTGATTATATTTTCCCTACAAAACAAAGATCAACATACTGGAAGTTAAATAGGTTTTTTCCGTAGAATGGATTTTGTCTATTAGTTGAAGAAAACAGCTTCTATATATATTGATGAAAAGTAACTCTGAAATGGCGTGTAAAGATATTTTATCTAAAGTTATTGACAAGGGTAGAACTTATCTAGAAAAATATCGGCAAGCGAAAAGAAAGCTAATATTTAATTTGACGGTAGCGTAAAAAAGAAAAAACGATTGGCCCATTCGATAAGTAGACTCTCATGGAATATTTTTTCATTTATTTATTTTACTTGTCGAAGACTTTCTTTACATTAATTTTCTAAATTCAATAATTCCATGCTTGAAAAGTACAGTAATGAAAACGCACTATGAAATGTAAACAAATAATATGACAATTAGCGTTTATTTACATTAAATCCAAAAATAACTTTAATAACATTGTTTGTGCAAGAGTTCGTGTTGTCACAATCGATCGATAGCTATTGTAATTTGGGTTCTTATATTTGAATAAAAACACATGAAAAGGTTCGAACTACGGATGTAAAAAAATAAAAGGCAATAAATAAATAATTCATACGTAGAAAATGAGTTCTAAGAGAGAAATATGATTTGAATTTTTTTCCTTAATTAGTTTTCTATAACAGAAAATTAAAGACTATTATCTGTTTAATTTTCCAGAGATGTCCTTTCTTTAATTTTAAGAGTTTGGATACAAAATGAAACTTTGTATTCTGATAAAGGTATGCGTTTTACCTATTCAGCATATTTTCTTGCATTAATAGAAAAATATGCATTTTAAAGAAACCAAGTTTATTTTCTTAAATTTAATATGGGTAATATTGGTCCCATTTAATTTTATAAAGGTATTTTTAAAAATATTACATATATAAAAGTTTTACTACAGATTTCGTGTATAATATTTGAAATATATGCTTTCAAACGGAGAAAAAATACTAATAATCAACAAAAATTTGATTGTTGTGCAAAGGAATTTAAATCATAGTTACTTTTTGTGAGAATTATCAATTTAAATTATAAAGATACGCAATTAAATTGTGCTTTGGCTTCCTAACAAAAAATTTTTTTCACAGCTCAAGAGAATACAACGAAGTGTACGAAACACGATTGAGTTGACAGAAAAGAAAGTTTGAAGCCAGGTGAAAACTAAAAATAAATTTTATTGATCCAAAGTATATTCACTGATTTTTTTCAAGGCCTGTTTATTTTACTCGAAGCATTTGTTTTTGTAAAAATACTTTGTAACTCCCCAGGATTACTTATTCTATTATTAATCAACAATTAAAGAGTCACATACCCACACAATCGCTAATAAAGTCAAACAAGGTATAACTCAACTTCAGTTTATTTGTATTTCAAAGAAATCATAACACACTATGTTTATTATCAAATATATAGATTAATCCCTACACACATTCGAATCTAAAGATTAATATTACAACTAGGTACTTAAATGTTGCAGATCAATCAAGTTTGAATTCGTAGTAGAACATGAAAGGAAAATGACTCGCTGACCTTACGGAAATCTTCTTTATCTTTGCTCCTATATCTCTTTATTTAGCGTAGGGATGATTCAGATATCTTCGTAAATAGCTTCCGCTCACTCTTTCTGCTACTAAGAAACCATTTTTTAAATTCTTTACTTCTTATAAATGCAATTACTTAATCTTACCACACTAATTACTATTCTAATTTATATAAGTCACGTTTTATTTATTGGAAGATATTCTCAATTCCAGCGATATTGTTTTAAAGTACCCAAGTTTTAGATGAATAATTTTACAAAGCCCCTTTATCTAATGGTTATTTAGTTTCTTTTAGTTTGAATAGTGCCAAAAAATTTATGTATTGCCTTTTTTCACTCAATATTAAATTATTTGATAATTATGAATACATTTTCCAATTTAAGAAATTAAAAACATTTATTTAGTTTCAGTTTTAAGGGAATATAGAATTTAATAAGGAGATGCTTCGTTATTTTTAATAATTTAAATATTTCTTTTACTTACAATATTACTGTTCTCCTTTTGAGGTATTTCTTAAGCATTAAATTAAATTAAAGCTCTGGTTAGTTTATTATAACATTTCATATTTAAATATATTTCTCTAGGATATGGACATTTTATTTTATTTCGCTCTAGAGTTTAAAGTATTTATACGGGAAAAATACCAAAACCATATGCTAGCAAATTATATACGAGTATTTGCTTATACATTGTAGAAATAATTTATAAATTGAAATGAGTATAACACATCAATCAATAACTCCCGAGACTAATATTGAAAACAACATTTTTTTTGCAAAATTTTTTTTTATTCATCAACATAAAACCTTTTGTTAATCACCTTTTAGGGTGATACAATCGTTCCAACGCCTTTCCAATCTTTTTTTTTTTTTCCAAAAAAAATTTTTTTTTTCTTTTTTTTTCGCAAGAAATCTTTTTTTTGTGCAGGTAAACAACGATAAACAGCTTTCGAATCATCGACTCTATTCTGTTTTTTTGTTCCTAAAGCAATCGCGGCACTTACTTGAAAAAACCTTTTTCATGCTCAATTTTTCGGGATAAAATACCTTCTATATGATATCTGTGTCATCTCAGCAAATCACGGAGCTTCACTTTACGATCTTTCATTATAATTTTTGTCACTTCACTCATTTTCCGGTGTAACGGCTTCCGGGTCTCTGAGCGTTCCGCGTCATTGTGTCGGTACGACCACGTTTAAACTCGGCAAACCACCGACAAATCGTTGCTTTTGATGGACAAGAAGTCCGGGTAACATTTTTCAATTCATTGTTTCGCTTGCACTGTGTTTTCCATTAAAAACAACGTTTTATCAGAACACGAAACTCTTCGGTTTTCCATTTTTTAAACAAACTAACAAAACTTTTACTCAACCTCGATAACTCAGCTGTTTCTGGTCCGATCGACTTAAAATTTTGACACGTTTCAAGCAAAGGTTGGTACTCTGAAAGACCTGGTTGCCTGGTTTACTACAGCATATCTCTGGTTAGTCTCGGGAGTTATTGATTGATGTGTTATATACATTTATATATTATTAATTAATATGTAATTTCTTCAGCATTAATATGAATAAGAGATTTTAAAAAAACAGTTTGATGGATTGAAAACATCTAAAATCATGAGAAGTAATAAGGTTTCTAGGTAAATTAATTAATTCATAAATAGTTTTCCCCTGCGTCTTGTCATAAAACAAGTAAAAAAAAAGGCCCCTTAAATTTAAAATATTTATAAAAGTATTAAGAAAATTAATATTTTTGGTTTTAATGGATCTTTCAAAGTTTAATAATACCTCCACTCCTTTTCCCCACTTTTTTTTTTTATTAAAATCGAATAATTAGTCTCCATTAGACCTGTCACTGAAGCCGTTAAAAGTAAATTTAATGTCGAAGATGAAATCCTCTCAACTAAACTCACCACTAACTTCCTCTCCTTCCGGGAAACAAGTCCAATAAGCAGACTATTTTCCATTTCAGCGCGTCTCTTTAACTGGCAGAACGTCAAACAAGTGTTGGCATCATAATCTCATTCTAACGCC
The DNA here is from genome assembly GCA_019974015.1 of Nephila pilipes. Classification (NCBI taxonomy): domain Eukaryota; kingdom Metazoa; phylum Arthropoda; class Arachnida; order Araneae; family Nephilidae; genus Nephila; species Nephila pilipes. Next base: position 115,462 of record BMAW01045417.1, read on the forward strand.
CAAAATACTACTGTGCGTGTTAATCTTTTCGAAACTACACACGTGTCCAAATTTAAAGTTACCCTATAAAGTCAAACTAAAAAATGACACCATGGGGTTGTCTGCTCAATATTCTCACGCTGAGCAAAATCGAGCAAGATTTATCATACTTTGAAAACATTCTTTTAAACCTGCATACACCGTGTTGTAGCAAAACTTTACGTGGATTGGCATGAAAGGAATCGCGGTATTCATGCATTTTGCTATACATTCTGTTTTGCATGCGTTCATTGTAACTTGCAAGAATGCGCCGCAAGTATACTGAACTCTACGCATAGCTGATAAACCGCCGCTACTTTTGCTACGCGCGGAAAGTTGGTTGCTAAAAGAAACTTTTTTTAGACTCAAAATTATATATGACTTAATATAGAGTTCTAGGTAAGAATTTTAATATCTAATCTTTTAAATTTATAATTCACACCTCACTATAAAATTATTTGAAATATCTTAATTTGCGGAATATTGAAGGCTTCGATCTGTCTTATTTTGTTAAAGTTTTAGAAATGATTTGTTATTAATTCGTTTTTTGTATGATCTTTTGATTGAAGAAAATTTATCTTATAAAATATAATATTAAACTATATTTAAGTGAACAGAAGAGAAAAAAGAGATATTTCCTTTTAAGGTAATAAAATTTTTATTTCATTTAATATTTAACCTACATTCTTAAAATCAAACAAAATAATACATTTGTTTTAACAATATATTTTTTAAAAATTTAGATCAGAATCTGGTTATTTTTCAATAGTAGTAACAAGAAAAGTTTAATTTCTCGTTGAGCTGACTCCTGAAACTTGAAGCTGACAGGCCTATTCTGCGAAGTCATCTATCATGCAGGAAAAAATACTTATAACTTCCGATCATTTTTTCTTTTGAGGTGACATCTCGTAGCGGTAGACGGCATCAAAACAGATCATGACGTCATTTTATCTCATTCGTCATTTCTAAATAGTAGTCCTTTTGTATCCTACACACCTACATCTCCATCCATCGAAATTAATTTAACGCTATACTCTTTTACTGAATTTAGAATTCTATCCTTTCCCAGTTATCCGTAATAATGGAATCAACTGAGATGTTTATTCAAAATTTGTCACTGACATATGATATATCTTTTCTGGTGTAGTTTTACAATGTTCGATGAGTGTAAATTTATCGGATCGCTTTAAATCAATCATAAAGGACCACTGGTTGGTTTCAAATATTTCATTCATAAAGAAGACGTGTAATGCAATGCACTTTGTAAATGAAGAATTTAATATTTGATTAATTTAACTATTCTATCCTTTACTATCCCAGCACTTTTATTAAATAGAAAAATGAATTAACTTAACTTGAACAGGTGTTCAGAAAACAAGAGATGAAAAAATTGTATAAATAATCTTCAATACAGTTAATGAAAGAAAAATCGCGCGCAATAATAATTCATGATTTTGTGCCAATTTTATCATATATCCTGTGATCAATAAAAAATAAAATAACTATTTTTTTTGAATGATTTGTTGCTATCATTTGAGATTTAAAAACTTAGAGCAGAAACAAATTGATGAGCGAGAATTTTTATCTAATATGATTTGAGGTCAGTTTCTCTTATATGGAATATGTTTTTCTCTATTACAATTTATTTACCTTTTCATGAAATAACATTTTGTTTTAATACAACAATAAAAAACGATGTTGATTTCTGCTGCATTTAAAATCAAAAACTAGATACAAATTATAAAAAGTAAAAAAAAAAGTGTTAAACTTTGAATAGAGTGAAGGAGTTGACTTATGACACAACAGCCCAATGCTAACTATGCCTGCCAAATAATGTGTACCTGAGATCTAGTCTATATATTAAAAAGTTGGAGAAAAAAAGAAGGTAAAATTGGCTGATAAGAAAAATGAGTCGAAAATAGAGAAGGATCGTTAGGGTTCCGGTGTATTGTGTTAGTTAAAATTTATTAATTATCGCTTCTAAATGTTAAAAGTATTAATTATCACTCCTAAATGTTAAATTTTATTAATTATCATTAAAACAAAGATATGACTACATATAAAAGAGAAGTTTTTGTTTCTCCTACACCCCCCAGATTTCTGAAGAAAATATGTAACTACGCATCGCGGTATTTTTCGTAAAGCAGGCAATACCGACTGATTACCTTTTCCGAAACAGGCGCAACCTGCGGTAAATTGCCTTAATGACTGCGCAGAAACGGCGTGTGTCTATTTTAAGTGGTGTGCTAGACTCAAATAAATATGCTCACGCGGACAGCGCAGATACGGGCCCCTTGGGCTTTTAGCAGCCTGATGCAAAAGCCAATATGAAATATATACGCATCAGTCGAATTAAAGAACATTTGCGCAGTATCGTTAATGCCATTTTTACAATAATTTAATAGTAATAAATTTTTCCAGTAGCATCTTTTTTAATAAAAAAAAAAAAAATGGAAAAAAAAAAATCTGCTGATACATATTTACTATTGTCAATATATCCTAGTTTCACTGACTCCTTTTTTCATTTTGTACTTCAAGTTAACGTTACTAAATTGTAGAAAATATGGCTTCCATAATCGATATATATCGATCAGTTTTTTCAACTTAAACTCACATGCACAGATTATTTATGAGCAACTCAAATATTAAAAGAACATATTGTTTTTTGTTTAATTTTTTTTTGTAAACTAACAATAAATAACTATATGTACCCTATTTACATAATAATTTGATTTTAAAAAAAAAGATTTATTATGAAACAAAATGAATTCAAGGGCAAAATCCTTGTCCTGAATTAACTGAATCAGAAAAACCGAGGAAAAATAGCTGACGGTGGAAAAGAAAGAAGATAGAAAACTGAAGAATAAAATAGTACAATCAAAATAATAATTTGAAGTATTTGAATAACCCCTCTCTCTTTAATAACACGACACAGTAGTTTTGACGTTTCAAACTAGATTAAAAATTTTATCTTCAAATTTTTCACTTTCATTCAATATTTTAACAAAAAATTAATTCATAAGATCTGAAACTATCAATGTTTTTTTTTTTTTTTTTTTTTTAAATTCATCTGTATCAAGTTATTTTTAAAATCTGTTGATTACGTATATTAATACAAGCTCTTGTTCTGTAAAACTCTTTTCAGTGCAGAAATTATACGCATGCAGTGAAACACACTTATAGTCAACATAAATGTCTGATTAAACTATAAAATGCTTCATGTATAAAATGTTACGGATGAAATAAAGTTATGGGACTGCTGCATACATTGTGTGAACTTTTTTTTCTAAAATTCAATTCTTATTAAGATGATTTCATAACTGTAATAAATAGAATTAAGGAAAAATATAAAGGTATATCATTGGCTAATCGTGCTGGATTAAAATGTTTAATTTCTTAAACAAATGATAAATTACAGTGATTTCAGATTTGAATATTTAGCTTTAAACATTTTCAGCGACACACACACACACACACACACACACACACACACACACACACACACACACACACACACGACACACACACACACACACACACACACACACACAAACAGTGCTACTGAAAAACACAAGAAAAATTCATTAAGAGAAAATCATGAAGTTTTTCAGCAAACTCATAAGTTGCACTTAATTTAAACGCAAAAGTAATCCATTTTTTTTACGAATCATCTGTTCACTGTATTTCAAACAGTTTGCTCCCCCTTTTCATTCATATTTATATTTATATTTGTATTATATTTTTTGTATTTTAGGATCAATTATATAACAGTTCTCAAAACAGTTAAATACAAAATTCAGCATTATATATATTTTAAATCATATTTTAAAGTTTTCATCTTGAAAGAAAAACAAAATCAATTAAAAAAACGTTTTTCAATAAAAATAAAACTAAAGCATAATTTTTATTCCTGCATTCTTCAAGATTGACAGCAAAACATTAAACATATTATTTTCAAAAATTAGGCATATCTTGAAAACAACTTACTTTAACTTTTACCTTGCAATTCCGTTCTAAAGCAAGTAGCATTCCTAATCATAAAAAAACACTACACACCGGAAAAAATTAAATTATTTGATTTAAATAAGTTACCTATCTGTAATAAGAGTCTATCTTATCTGTTATTGGTATGGGACGATCATTTTGGTGTTAAACTATTTAAAATAATATATTCGCATACTTGAAGATATTTGCATGAAATGTAGATATTATTACTGTTTGAAATGTGTATCAAACTAAATAAAAACCAATTCAGCTAATTATGAACATTTTGCAGTTCTAAATTTTACTTATAGTATTTTTTGACTTAGTGCAAATGAAATATAAATGTTTAAAATATTTTAAGCTTTTTTATAACATCCTATTTATAAAAGAAAAATCAATTCTATAATTCCAATAGTATTCTTTATTTTCTGAAATTTATCCTTCATGGTACTTAGTTCATTCAATTTTTGATTAATAAAGAGACGCTTATAGCAATTTTAAAGTAAAATTCAAACATGGTGAGGAAAAAAAGGACTCTTTTAATTAAATAATATACAAAATAATTCTAGTAGCTCTCTCTAAAATTTTATCAGAATGAGAAATAACATTTTATTTTAAGAAATGCATATACATTAAAGGAATATACCAGAAAAATATAAACTTTATCTAGAAGAGAAAGACTTTACTAACAAGGCATAAAATTCTGTTATTTTCATCATTTTCCATGTTTAGAAATAATTCCTGTCATGTAGGAAGAATAGGTACATAAAAAATTTCTTGGGTTTCTTATAAGTGCTTTTATAGTAGTGATCAAAGAAATTGGTTTTTATATTTTTATGAAGTATGAAACAATACAGCTGTGGTTCTAGAAGAGAATAAAATATAGCACAGTCAAAGCTATATAAAATGACAGTATTTTAAATAACAAATTTAAGAGTTAATCATCTAATTTTAACAAGACCAGTATTTTTAAAATTCTATAATTTATTCAAATATAGTTATTATGCATCAAATCCAGTTGATAAATATTGAGTTTTAAAAATTTCAAGATACATGTTTTGAGTCAAAGGTATTCTCTTTTATAATGTTCGAAAATATTTAATAAGAATACACTTAAAAGCTGATTAAGAATAACTAAACGCAACAACAATAAAATAAATCTATAAAGGAGAAATTATATTGAAAAATATTTGTGATTATTTACTTAATTATGCATTAGAAATTTTTGAATCTTGAACATTCGTAAAACATGTTTATATCCATGTTCTTAATATTACAGCTCTTTCGAACTAAAAATTTGTATATTTTCCTCGTCTGATTTATATCTATTTTTCAAAATGTTCATTTTTATTCTTCAAAAGTAACAAATAGTAAAAGCTTTCGAAAATCTTTTATAAGAGAAATTCCTTTATTATTATGAAAACGGACTTATAGCTAACCTCGATTTCTTGCCGGCTTTGATTTCTTTCCAAAATTAAGGAAAGTATTCTCGAATCAAATCCCTCCCAATCAACTCCGATCCGAATAGAAAACTTCCCTAATCTTATACATCCGTAGTATTCAGAGTTTAATAATCGCTTTATGAAAACGTGATTTACTAAATGGATCCTTCTCCGAATCGAATAAAGAACAGATCCCCCAAGCTTATTTGCATTCCATTTTCATTTCGCTCTTCTCCCCCGTCTGTAATATTCCCGAACACACGCCCTATCTGTGCGAGTAAAAGCGGTCTATGAATTATTATGAACCTTTCGTCCTATCTTTCCTCCCCTAAATCTATTTTCGTACCCCCTCTACACACGCAGAAACATACCATTCAAGCGAGCTTGCAACTGAATGACCACCCACCATCTACTCCTATACGTTATCGCCCACTCGCTACACTATCTAATGACTCGTCGTACTTTATTCCGAGTACTAGAGTAGAGGGGTTTGTCGTGCGGTGACACAGTGAGAGGGCCCATCTTTTCATTGCGACAGATGGCTACCATGCTACAGTCAAATGACTGTGAGACAAACATTGACTTAGCTGCGAACATAACATCTAAGCCTCATGGTGTATGGTCTCCCAGCAGGGCGTACTCTTTTTATAGGTATTTTCGCTCTGTAAAGGTAAAATAAATGTCTTCCGTAGGGTCAATAACCGCGATGCGACTCAATTGGGATCTGTCAAATGATGTTGTTTCTCGACCCTAGAATGCTTTTAATTTAATTGTTATTGGAAGGGAAAGGTCCGCTGAAAGGTCTTTTATTAGTTCATTTTTTATAAAGTATGTTGTTGCCTTTTTATATCATTATATTGATCAAGTAATGGAATTGAGAAAATTGATCGAGGGAATTTGCTGGAAAGCTAATCAGCTTATTTGAAAGAGGGGAGGAAAATATAAGGGATATACATATATGTATAAAGCTATTATCGAAAAAAAGTAATGATTTATAATATTTTTGAGAGAATTTAATTTACTTCAAAATACGATATTCAAAATATTCAAAAAAGTTGTAGGTCTCAGAGTATAAACTCTATATCTTCTTTCAAATGACATACGATTTTATTATATTCTAAGAAATATAATTTGCGGATATTACTGTATAAGGATTTATTATGATATTTTTGTTAATTCTACAGAATGATTTATCCAATTGCCCATTTTACATAATTTCGACTCAAATATTAATAATAAAGACATTCGAGTTCTTAAGTGATTTTCAATAACTTTTTGTATACTTTATATGAGACTATACATATATACATAATCAAAAATATTTCGAATAACTGATACGTATTTTTATCTAGATTTAAATATAAATAGTTGTATTGAATACATTAGACAGAACATGATAATGGACTAAAATAGTTAAATATAAAAATGTTATCGAAAGCAAGAAGTTGCGATAAAAAGTGCTTAGAATTTTTTTATGTAAGTCGTCATGCTCATTTTAACAACTGCTCAAAGTTCACGGAATGTTATATTAACATAACTTTAAATTAATATATTTCTTGTTTAGTCAAATATCTCTACATAAAGTATATGCGATTGAACTTAAAAACATAAATAATGACATATATAAATGACAACTTAATGGCTCAACAAGCATTGTTTTTTGTTGTTAAAATTTGAAGCCATAACATTGCTATTAAAAATGATTAAATATTGCACTTTGTCAAAATATTTCAAAAATGAGTTTTCTTTTAGCAATTCTATACCGAAATAAGTATAGGCACAAATTTCAATAACAATAATTATAACATAATTTCTGTTTTATGTTTCTCCCATATTATTAAATTATGAAGGCATTATTGCAACGTAAGCATTATAAAACGTTATTGCATTATTAAAGCAAAATCTTACAAACTCATTGACTCAATACATACAAAATTATTATTAAATAACAGTATTCATAAGTTTTCTTTACCTCAATAAGATAAAAAAAAATACTGAATATATTTTATTCTCCATTATTGTGTTGATGTTCAATAATTGTGCTTCGTTAATTTACAAATTGATAAAGTTTTTTTGTGAGAAAAATTAGAAGTTTTTTTGACATTTTTTTGAAAAGTCAATGTTTTTAATTATGCACCAAATGCAAAATTGTTTGTTTATTTATTTTTCAAGATTTCATGTGAGAAACACACACACATTTATTTATATAAATAATATTTTTTTTTCAATAAATAATATTTATTTACAATATGCATTGCAAAGAACTGGAGCAAAAGCTTACATGTAAGATTAAAATATTCTTTTCAAAAAGAAGTTTCTTCAAGAAAGCTTATTTATTAACGTAAGAGATCTGTTTACAAAAATTGGGCAAAAGAGAAAACAAGTAATAATAGCTTTCGCTTTGTCCAATAGTTTCTTGAAGAATTGGATGAAAAATTTTGGCTAAATATCGTAAAAACAACGCATATTGTTACTGGAAAATTAGCACACGGTTTTTAAAATGAAAATAAGAGGATAATTCCTTAGAAATTCCAAGAGATGATACTTGTATTATCGAAAATGGATGGCTTTTAGTAAGCATCATGACTCTCACTCACTCACTCACTCACTCACTCACTCACTCACTCACTCACTCACGACAACTGTCTAAGCCTCTCAATTACTCGTATTAGTGATCATGATGCTTTTCCACTTCTAAAATTCTTCGTCAAAACTTTTCCGGCCGATGAGACTCTTCGGCCTTTTTGGAAAACATTCATTGGAAGCAACCCAACGTTTTGATTTTTGCTTCATTTCTGGTGCATAATGATGAATCCAAGTCTCACTGATGGGGACAACGTGTTGCATAACGACGTCGACAAACCAAAGCGGCAGAAATCAAATTTTGGCTGTCATTTTCTGCCAAATCAAAATTAACTTATGAATCAATGTCAAATTTGTTTAAACTCTGTTAAACAAATGTCAGCACCCAATTGTAACAACAATTTACCTTGATGATGCCATCTGTCTTCAGAAACAAGTACTTTTTGAACTACCCTCGTAAACTTTAGAAAATAAAACCGAGATTTCTTATTCATGCGATAATAAAAAGCGATTATCATTTGTACATTTTATGAAGATTAATAAAAACTATTAATTGACATTATCATACAGTTGCTTAAGTTTCTGAGTTTATTTTTATGATTTCGCGAGTCTTGAAACTCCAAATTTTACGGTTTCTTGAGTCGCATAGAAATCGCAGGATCTTAGTAAAAAAAAAAGAGGAAAAAAAGCCCAATTATTTTATATGCTGAGAATCAATTGAATTTTTTAAAGTTGAATGTTATATCAGTATATTTAATCAGACATATATAATTTAATAAATAATATCTTTTAAGATAAACTAATGAGGAGGAAAACCAAGCCTTATAAGAAATTTCTTGGGAATTGAATTTTTCAAAAATAAATCAATCAATCAATAAAAACTATTCGCACTCAAATTATGTACGTATAAAATAAAAGTATCAGCCTTAAATAGCTTCATTAAAGAATTGAATACATAACAATTTTGAAATTTAATTCTTTCTGATATTCTAAAAGTTCTCGCATTGACTGTTCGTTAAAACAGTTATTTTAGCTCAAAAACAATTATTTTTATGGTATTGTTGAAATGTATTTTTAATATAACGTAGAAAGTCTTGAATTTGCATTTACAACAAGTGTTCAAAACGTTTGCCTTTTTCTAGGAGACAAAGCTGAACTCGTTTACGCGTATTTTTAGTAAAGCATTTTGAGATACAAGGAAGTAACTTCTTGTATTATTTCATATATATATATATATATATATATATATATATATATATATATATATATATATATATATATATATATGATATTTGATTAGATTTTGTTTCGTAATCAAGTCATTTTAAGAAATCTTTGGTTACCTCGTAGTAGAATTGTACAATGATCGCTTTCTATGAGGAAGGGCATAATTTGCAAATGTAAGACATAAAATTAAACTATATGCGAAATGAGATGATCTACATATCTTCCAACACAGTCAAGTTATCAAATTATTCTTTTTAAAATTTTGAAGGCCAGACTACTTATTTTAAGCAGAGTTTACAATAAAAACTTTGGTAACATAATTACAGAAAGCTGATTTATTATTAGAGGAAACATATTATAATGACTTGTCTTAAAAATTTGTATAAAAAGGCGAAATAAGTTGTCATTAATTTCCGTCTGACAACAGATTCTCATTTCCTTTCCAACGAGGAATTTTTCCTGCATTTATCTGTTTTGACAAAATAAATCTTATTGAAAATATCTGAGGAAAGAGCATTTAAAAAATTTCTTTCTTCTCCTCTATAGTAAACAATGCGAAATAAACAATTCTCCGAAAAATGCTCCGAAACAATTTTCCTTATCTGTCTTGTAGGCGCTGAGTGTCATTTTCGCGAAGAGAAAGAAACATACAAGAGGGGGGCTCCTATATTTAGCGCGACTTCGTGTCAAAGACGTTTTTATGGACGGTCAAATGCCCCGATCCTCTTGCGTGAAAAGCGACGTCGTTCAGCAAGTCATCGATTCGCGCCTCCTGCGCGCATGCGCCGACACACAGACAAGGTGGATCAAATCGTAGTTTTGTATTGAGACTTTTCGCTAAAAAGGAGGTCAGCTTCTCTTTTATGGATGTAATATTAACGTCAGTGTAGAAATGGAGACTCCGGTTTAGTTTGATTAGCATGCAAGGGTTTTTATCGCAGCGTATATGTGCGGATGTATATTTCATTCAACGGAATGGAAATCAAATTCAGATGTATCATTAACTATGACTTTTTATTTTTATAGGTAGATTAGGGAAGTCGATTTAATAACATAATGTTCATATTATTTCTCTTAAATTTTTCGGAGAATAATTTGGGAGCTCGCTAATCTGTATACGCTACGTGTGGGCGGAAAAGCACTAATTGAATTATATTACTTTTTTAATGAAAAATCTATTTAAATTGAGTTAGATTGAGTTAGACTCCCTCAGACAAAAGAGAAATAAAATACCTTCGACGCAATGATGCAGAGTTCATTATGAAAGTGTGTGAAAGCAGTGATTACATTCAGAATAACTTCCTAAAATGATTTTTGTTTCTACCTTTTGAGTAGTGAAATTCAAGCAAAATTTTAAGCGTTTGCAACTATTTATTTTAAAGGGAAAATATCCCACATAAAAGAGTTTATTCTTAATCATTATTATAGTAAAAATAACCTTGATTGAAAGAATAATGTTACAAATTCATCACATTAATTAAGAAAATTAGCACATTTCTACATTATGAATGTTCAAAGTTTTGATAAATTTTTTTTGAAAAAAAAAAAAAAAAAAAAAAAACTCTGCAGAGTTTGTGTTGAGCTGAATGTATGTATGAAAAAAAAAAGATCTCCAACTAAGTTAATGTGAAATAAGCGTATTATTAAAGAGGGTTTGATCGATTAATTATTCATTAGCGTCGTTTTTAGTAGCAAAACGAGGGCTATCGTTGACGGGCCTCGTAATATTGAACTTTGGTCAAGTGATGAGGAGGATACCTGAACTAGTACCCTCTCTTCAAACTTCCTCACCGCGTCAAGGAGAGGACTTGGAGTCTCTACAGGTTTAATGTGTATCATCTCAACTAAATGGCGATTTTTTATTTGCATCAGGGATCTATACCATGACTCGACGGAAACAACGCTGACCGTGAGTTGGCGACTAGATCACTAGGCTAATGCGGTCACTATTATTAAAGAGGAGAGAGAACTACTTTAATAATTTGATTTGAATCATTATTATTATATATTTTGTTATCAAAGCACCAAGATAGTGTTTTGAATTACTCTATCATGTGAAATAAAAGTTTTTTAATTCCTCATTCACTAAATCATAGGATACATTTTACCTTAAACTGTGTATATAATTACGTTTTTCTATATAAATGTTGGGGTGAAACGTTCTTAGAATAACTTGTAAAAGGTCATTTTTAAATACTCTTAAACTTAACCTAATAGAATTCTTCAAGTTATGACAAGTATTTTCAATAGATATTTTTGAATATGACATGCTACATACTTTTACTTCAAGTATCTACTGTAATGCAAAATTATGTATTGTAAATTTTAATCTAGAAATGTTTGTTATATACTATTTAAAAAATGACATAACAGGGCTCAGATATAACAAATATTTACTGTCAAACATGATCAATTCCACCAAAAGTACTTTACATCTTCTCTTCGTGAAAAATAGTAAAAGCAAGAAATAAAACAATTTTAAAATGTAGTCAGAACACTCTGTGTTATAGTTTATTCTACATATAAAATTATATAGATATAAAGGAAAGTATTCAATAAAAATGAGACGTACATTAGTCATATGACATTATATCGAGAAAAAAAGGACTTTATTCTCCTCGGCCTAATTTGATTGTAAAATAATATTTACTTATCACGTATGAACATAAATCGACTTTTGAAAAATAGTAACATTATTCTTAGTAACATTATTCTTATTAATCATATTACATTATTAGCACTGTAGAAAAAGTGCTTTAAAAAAGGAAACTTGTTTTTTAAATAAATGTATTCTTGGTAAGGATTCTACCTAAAAAGGTTAAATATAGTTGAAAAAAATAGTAAAAAAAATTCTCTAATAATATGCGATTGGTAGCACTGAAATATATCGGGAATGACTTAATTCGGTAAACAAAAAAGCTCAGTAAACCATATTGTTGTTCTATAAAACATTTTTCAGAGAAACGCTTAAAGTTCGGGCAAAAAGTATTTAATTCCGTGATGTGGATTGAAAAAGTGTTCGAGCACATGAACATACACCAAGCTTAAAAATTGAATAAAAGTGGATAAATATGACTCAATTTTCCTAAGTTTTATCGATCTCACAGTTCACATTCGCTTACAAGAAATGATCAATTATTTATTAACGTAGCACATAGAAGCAAGACGGGGGCTGTAGGTGTAGGCTAAAGTTATACTGGTTTGTTTACAGAAGGTACTGAATTTGAAAGAGAAGACCTCACGTTAAATAGCTGTCTGTCGCTTGGCGCATGCGTACTTCTTCTGTAGCAGCATCAGTCTCGTTATTTAATAGCCACGCCTCGTATATGCCAATAGGTAATCTATAATACCTAACCTATATTCATTATATGTGTGAGTGTGTTGGGGTGGGGGCAAGTGTGTGAAACATCATACTTTGAAAATTTACATTATTCTGGTTTTGTTATTGTTATTTTTACTAATAATTATAGCTTCAAAGTTTAACTATGTCTTCTAACATTGCTGTTTTAAAATTTCTAACATTCATATTTCTTTAATTAAGTAGTTTCTAACATTTTATCACTGTTTTTTGAATGATAATTAATCAAAGATTTATTCAGTTTTTAACATTGATAGGTTGTCATGTAATATTAAAATAATAAAATTATTTCAATATTTTATTTCAGATTTAAATCAACCATAGTATCTTAAGTCTAAAGCATACTATAAGTTAATAGCATTCTGTTTCCTTCTCTCATTTTTTTGAGTTTAAACACATTTCAATAAATAAGAAATTTAGTTTAATGTTTTAAAAAGAATTTCCACTTTTGAGTAGTAACGTGAATTTTAAGCATCTTTAAAATGTATTTCTATTTTATTAAAATGTAGTCAATGCATTTCTCATTCTAAAGCTTAGATTAACTTTCAGAAAAAATATTCTATTGGTATGTCAATTAAAACGCAAATTTTTAAACGTGTAAAAATGAAAGTCTTAAATCTAAAATCTTTATATGTATATATTAAAAACTAGATAATGCAAACTTGTAATATAATTGAAAACATATTAAAGCATTTTGTATAAAGTAAAAATTATGTTACTTAAATTAAACGTTTTAAGTATCCTCAATGCTTTTTAAAGTTCTTTTTTTCAATAAAACCTTCCCCACAGTTTTCAAAGTGTCAGAATTGTTTCACCACTGATGAAATATTTATCAGATGATGAACAATATATTATAATGGAATTAAAAGAATGTAAATGCATTATTAATCAATTGCTTTTCAGATATATTTGTAATTTAGAATGTAAAAGATGATTATAATATAACTCGTAATTCTATAATAAAATAAAGAATTAATACTTTGATGTAATGGAACTCAATAACAAGTGTTTTGAGAATTTATTGAAAATATATTTATCTATATATATATATCTATATATCTATCTATCTATCTATCTATCTATATATATATATATATATATATATATATATATATATATAGTAAGTTACGTGAAATCTTCTTCAAAATTTTTTAAAATTAAACTGTGTTTCTGATGAATTCTTGAAAAAGTTACTAAAAAGCTCTTTCTCGGTATATTACCCAATTTTTTCCCCTTTTGAATTAGAAGGTAGATTTATAAGAATATTCACTGAATACATTGAAATTGATTGTAGTGAGTAAAGAGGTTTTGATAAAATTAAAATTTTATTGGTCTTAAAATACATAGGGCTTTACTGCACACAAACCTCAATTAGATATGTTTGATATCAGATATTTTCATCTTTTTCTTCAACGTCCAAAAAACTGAAAACATTTTATACCGAGCAACGAAATGAAATAATAAATTATCAGTTAAAGCCAGATATTTATTGTAAAAATGCAAGTATAATGTCAATTTGGTCTGGAAGTGAAATATTCGATCTACGTACAACACAAATCGAAATCGGAAGTCTAATGATGTCTTGATCCAGACTTTTACAAATATATCATCATGACATCGATCACTCTTGTATGTGATCCATTTCATGATCGATATATGTGGAAAATGAATAGTTTTGCTATTGACCTAATAACAGGATAAACGAGCCAGTAATCAACGAAGGATGACATCACAAACCATGAGCGTGACGTTCGTAGTGGAATGTTTTTGTTCCTTACTTTATTAAAACGTAACTTGAGAAACTGAAGTGAATTTATTTTTTATGTTACAAAATTATTCAAATTATGATATTGATTAGAAATTTCAAGGATTTCAATTTCCTGTCTAAAATTGTTTAAATTTTTAGCAATTTAGAGAGGTTCTTGAAAAATAGTATGTTTAAAGACCAATGATTAAATTCTGTTAATTAACTGCAATCGTCCGATATAATACTAGTTTAAATGCAGGAATTGAGAACTCTTAATTTCTGCACCTATAATTAAAATACAATTCATTTATTTATTTAAAAACTAAACGAGATACACGTTAAATTAGTTTTTTTTGTTAAAAGGGCTTTAATAGGATTCTTCAATGAAAATAAACAAAATATCGTTCAAAAACTTAGGAGTTTCTAGAGCTTATACATGTTGACAAGATTTTTCTTTCTTCATATATTTCGAAACTTGATCATTCGATTCTTATTTTAGAGACCTTGTTTAACTGTAATCATTTTAATTTGTAATAAAAACATGTCTTCATTGTTCCTTATTTTAGATTCACTTTCTAACAAACACCTTTTCCGAAATTTTAAAATAGCTTTGAAAAATTTGAAACTTTATTATATCTAAAAAGTTTGACTTCTTAAATCCTCTTTCGAATATCAGTGTCAGATAGTTATTTGTAATTTCAGATTCTAATAAGCTTTTCATTGTTTTTTGTGAAATTGAAAATAGTTCTTTTATTATAAATTCTAAAAATGCTAACATTAAATTTGTGTCTAATACACTTGAATAATTGCACTTTAGCTCTGTAGGACAAAATACCATGCTATTAAGGAAAAATTATTTGCCAACTTTATTATTTTTTAATCTTCTGTTATTTCTTTCTGGTCAAATTTTTAGAGAGAGGATCTTAACAATATTAATTCTTAAGCTAAAAAATCTATTCATTGCCAATAAATCTTAACTTTTTCTTGTTCATAAAAAAGTATTGATGCTTACAAGGTTTGAAATTTTCGTTTCGTGATGTTTATCTATTATCAATTCGATATTTTAAAATATTCTAAATTTTGTTAGTCCTAATTTTTGGTCTTAAATATTATATGAAGAAAATATTTATTATTTAATGACAGGGTCTAAATTTTATATGTGAATTGAATATCAATTCTTTGAATGGATGTGAAATATCAATGTATAAATATAAATTACGTCATCACTCATTATATATATATATATATATATATATATATAAATTAAAATGTGAATAATCTTTATTAAACTACAATATTATTAATTTTTTTATCACAGTTGTCGAAATAGAAGAGAATAATGGAACTTAAAGTGCATTCCACGAAAAGCTTTGTGTTATTTTTTGTTTGTGAAAAGCATCAAAATAAACGTGAATTCTACAAATTTTATATGGTTGAAAAATAGAAGGAAACAACAGCAACAAAATTCAAGAATGTGTTGTGTAGTATACTTCAATGAAGTTTTTCTTTTGAACATTTATTATCTTTTCTTCCTTCACATTAAGCAGTTTAAGAGTAATTTTACTCGAATAGTGCGGAAGATATTAGTGAAACATTTGAAAGGTTGTCTCCTTCTGATTGAATATTTAGTCTTTATTTGCATATTGTTTTTAAAATATGATTCTCATATTTTTCATATGCATTCATCTCAAGAAATCTGATCACATAACTTAAGAAAAAATACAAATCTTTTATATGGAAACATAGGAGATTTATATTTACATATTTTCTATTTATTTAGAAACAAATCATTTAATTCTGTTTGAAAATTACCCAGAAAGTACATATACTGTATTGTTAGCTCATCACAAGGAAACATTTCGTAATGAATTATTATTGATTGGTAATAGAGAATAAAATGGTATACGTTGTAAGGAAAAGAGTTAGCATTCAAATGTTTTACGAAGATATACATTTATTTATCGCACATTTTTTCATTGAAATAAAATCTATAATTGAAACATTATTGTTTAATTTAAAATAAACCTTTCATCTATTGATTGTTTCTATTCAATTCATAATATTTATGATTAAGCAAACAAAATCTTTTATCAATAAGTAATTTACTTTGATTATTGGTTATGTATTACTAGAAGTTGAAACATTTACATCATGTTTCAGAAATTTTAATAGGATTTTATGTATCATTGGTTTTATAAATCGATTATTTCGAAGCTTGTTTTTTTTTCTAACCAAACCTCCTGTTCTTGGATGGTTCATTTTTAGTGGACATGTTTGTATGAATAAAAGCCAAAAAGTATCGCCGTTTTTGTGTTTTATATTATTGAATAAAAAATTAATTTTTTCTCCAAAATTCTTTCTACTTAGAATTCAAGTTACAAAATATTTCATTTCACTTTTCATCTAAAAAAACCACCATTGATTTTCTAAAAAAATTAGAATGTGAAAATTTTAGAAGATTTAGATTTTGTGAGTTTTTAGTAACTATTTATATTTTACAAATCTTACATTAGAAGAGTTGACGTCTTGGATAATCGAAAAAAAAATTAATGAATTTTAGACTTTCATAATCAAAGTTCATTTCATTTTATCTCTTTTGTCACAAAGTTTCTTATGAGAGATGTAAAAATGAACTTTGAATTTTTTCAGAAAAAAGCAAGACGAAGTACGACTCCTGGAGTCAGCGATTCGTATGCGAAATGAAGAACAACGAAGGAAAGGAATCGAACTTGATGCCACCTGTCAGATTTGCATGAAAACCAAGTTCGCTGACGGTATCGGGCACGTTTGTAACTACTGCAACGTTCGTTGCTGTGCTCGCTGCGGAGGAAAAGTTTCTTTACGATCGAACAAGGTACGCAGTGAATATTTCCACGAGAGTTTTCCACATAATCATGAGTTTTATCAGCATCGTGATTGATTAATTTAATTATTTCATTTTTCAAAAAAAAAAAAAAAAAAAAAAAGTAGATTATTAAAATTCACTGCTTTGAAGAGAAATATGTTACTACTTAAAATATTTCTATATTGTAGGAAAATAACTGTTTTGTAGCTATTCTAAGGATGTCAGTGAACTTACTAAGTGATAAAATGAGATTAGTGATGGGATTCAAAACATTGAATCTTCACTTTAAAGGAAGTATGATACCTTGTGGTGATTGGTTTCTTCTGATAGAATTTATATTTACGATTACAAGAATTATTGCATTTACTTCTACAGATGGAAATTTATCTATTGATATTTGATATACTTATACGAAATTTATTAAATGTTAATTTACGAAATTGAGTTTTTCTCTACTTTCTTACTTTCTCCCTAATTTTTGTGCCTTTTGTGTCGGCGTTGTTCACGATAACAAAAGAACAAGAATTCTTCAAATTTTTAATCGAGATTTTTTAAATTCAATGTAATACCCAAAATTGCTTAAAATGATAATTTTTGCAATATCTTATTATAAGTAGCATTATCGTTTGAATATTTTGAAACATCAAGAGGGCACGAATTGGGAGATTCAGTTCTGGATGAAACTACTTAGGTTAATAGTGCATTTAAAGGGTGTTCACCTATTCAAATACAAAAACGCAGAGACTTGTCATTTCCAAGAAAAAACGTTTCGAAGTTTCAAGTGCAGTGTATACACTAGAATATATTAATACATTATATAATATAATAAAAAGTATAATACATAAAAATAGGGGCTACATAGTATGTAATATATGTTATGTAATACCATTAATTATATATATTAATGACAATAATAAATGAAGTTTCAATTTACTTCCATTAAAATGTATATAAAATTATTTAATTGTTTAAAAATAAAATGCTAACTTTAACTCAAGTATAATGAGCTCTAACAGCTGCTTTATGAATAAAATAAAATAATTTATGACTTAATTGAAGGTATTTAAAATGTTAATTTTATTTAAAAATTCTTACATTTTTTTAAATAATTAAAAAAAAGTTACTCGAAAGCAGGATCGACAGGTTGGTAAGAGAGTGAGTTTCTGCTCCAGTGAGTTTCCACCTACTTCCGTTGTCCGGGAATATGAATTTACAAGTATATAAGTTGCGTTTAAAACTTTGAAAGGTTTTTCTTGGAATTGGCTAGCTTCAGTGCGATTTAGTGTACTTTGTGTGAATGGGTAGACACCTTTTAAATGTATTACTTTCCGACCGAGACTCATGCCGAACTGAATTCCCCAAAACGTTCCCTACCCATATAAAGACTGAGTAAAACTATTAAAGACGCAAAAAATAATTTCGTGAAAGAAACATATTAAGTGGATTATTGTTGTGGTGTTGATGAAAATCTAACAGCATCTTTTTATAGCCTTTTTCATTAAATTAAACAGTTTCATTGAATTAAAACATTATAACATGCATCTAAAGCAGCTTCATAGTTACATAAATGTATTTTACAAGTAAAAAATTCACTTACACTTTGATACAACATTTATTTAAAAATTATAGATCACGTTCATTTTAAGAAAAAAATAAGAATTAATGCATTGCCCTTTAGATTATGATCTACAGATATAAAATTTTCAACAGTTTGTTTCTTCACTTTTTATTTCACAATGTTTTTCAACCTAAGACTTATATATCAGCCAAAGAGGCCAAGAGTTTAACTTACATTACACTTTGAATAAGGAAGAGTTTCAGTTACAAAGAAAAAAAAAAAGTCAATATTTTGTACTTTTTTTTATTCTGATAGCTTCTTCAATCTCTGTATTTTTAATTTTTTTTGAGAAGAATAAAAGATTTATACTGTTTTAAACTTAATTCTTTGAACAAATTTAAATTAGTTGTTCCTTAACTTGATTTAAGTTCTTTCGGATTAATTTATTAAAATTTATTTTGATTTAAATTTAATTCCCTGAATCCCTTTTTAATTAAAATATTGCATAATATTAATAGTAATATTTTATGGCAAGTGGAAACCAGATTAAATTAAAATATTTATATTCATTCTGATGGAGAGAATTCCGATTTATTCTAATCAGAACGCATTTAAGGTTTGAATCCGTATCAAAATAAACAATTAGGATTATGTACTTATTGATAAAGTATTTTTTTCTTGAGTTTAACACTTTTATAAGCATTCCTTTTCAATATATATATATATTATTACTATTTAATACATTGTTTCGCTATTAACTAAATTTCATTTTTGTGTATAGAATTTTCAAGTATTCAAGGAATCAAATTTCTGCAAATGTTACAGAGAAAATGTTTGTTTTTCTGTTTGCTTCTTTTTAGGGAAACTTTTTCTTTTATCGCTAAGATTCAGATTTTTGTTAAAAAAATGGAAATGAAATGAGATAAAATGTTAACTATTTTATTGGAGAAATAAATGTGGTACTTGTGTATTGAATAATAATTTAAAAATTTAAATGATGCTTTTAATGTAACGAATTTACCTTAGATCAATTTCGGAATTGAATGAATCGAAGACTCAACGAATTTTGAATAACTTGTACGGATAAAAATAAAGATTTTCTTAAGATTATAAACTTCTGTTTATTGTAAGATTATAACATCGATAAGGTATACTGGTGCATAACACTATATAACTACTAGAATATTTGCTTACATAAATTACTTTAATGGACGAATGTAATTTTTAAAGTGTATAAAATCTCATTTTAAAAACTCTGACAAATATCTTCAGGATAAATTATAACAGAAAGAATGAGAGTTTTAATGTTTTATTCAAGAGTTAACTTATACAAAAACAAATTATAAAACTTCAAATTTCTTTGAAAATGCAATTAGTTTTGACATTATAATCAAATGCAGAAAAACTTGCATAATTCAAAACTAGTCAAAATTGCATAATTATACTGTTTTATAATTATTACACTGCTATCCCTTACATCTTTTACTCTAAATTTTGAATTGAAAAATAGGCCAATTGTCACTTTTGAACTTTTGTCTTGCTATCTTTCTGGAGTGAAGAATGAAGACTTTCTCCCTTTAATTGTATCAATAATATCCAAACATATAAGATCCATTTAAGTTAAAATTCTTTGTACTTTAAATCCTAATTTAATAATGTTTTTTTACCCAATACCCTTGATCTCTTTT
The DNA here is from genome assembly GCA_019974015.1 of Nephila pilipes. Taxonomy (NCBI): domain Eukaryota; kingdom Metazoa; phylum Arthropoda; class Arachnida; order Araneae; family Nephilidae; genus Nephila; species Nephila pilipes. Next base: position 135,912 of record BMAW01045417.1, read on the forward strand.
ATTTGTGTTTATCATCCTTTAGGATCGGTCGTATATTTCGAGTTGCCTTTCATCGTCACAAATTTAATGTCATCATTTCATGACATTTCTAGATTGTTTCATATACTAGATAAAATTTCTTTCCAAATGTAACTTTTTTGCTTCTAAGCCTTTCACAAGAAAATGAAGGTTTAAAAATATTGAAGGATTTTTTTTCTTATATTTCTTCAGGTGGTTGTTTTTCTTAACCTAAGATTCTCTTTATTTGTGATATTATGCTACTTGTGAGTTTTAAAACAGTTATTATATATATTTTTGTACTAAGTATGAAGATAAAAAACTTCCCTAAGTGCTGTACTTACTCAAGTGGTTTATTTAAGATATTTTTTTCGTCTTCATTATTAAAGATATTTCTTTAGCATCTTAATTATTTTATGAGGGGAAAATGATGCATTAATTAATTTTTGAGGATTTTTTCTATATTTAATCAATCCTCCTACAATTAAGGCATTTATTATACATTTTATCTGTTAATTAAATACTGAAAAATTGAACTTTCTTTTGTTTACATGAAATAGTTTTTGTTTTTTGAACATAAAGTTTTAGAACTATTAGATCGTAAACTAAACTAATTTTGTTTGCAGCAGCGTTCAAGTTTTATTCTTTTAATAAACTATTAATAAGTAATTCTCATATAAAACATAATACAATTAATCTTTTTACCTTTAAAATTATGCTAAATATTTTATAAATTACCCAGATTGTGATTTTCTTCGAAATTAAATTTAATATTTGATATTTGAGGACTGTAGCTATTTCGTGAATTAACGGTTTGAGAACTGCAGTTTTAAGATTTGATTCCACCAAAATAAGAGTAATTTCACGTTAAATATACATGAATCTCCTATTTTTCGCTAGATACGGCATGGAAATCTTCAGTGGGAGGTAACGGTCCATGTGTTATCCTCATCTTCTGACTGTATTTAGAAATTACGACTCTGTCGTCAGGAAAACGATTTTCGATTTCTTTTTCATATGAGGTTAACTCTTTAGTTCTTCACACGTTATTCATAAAAGAAAACAAGTATTAAATCTGGGAGGAATTTTATTTAGCAACGTGATTATTTTCATACTACATGTCTTTTCAATAATGAAGCTGCTTCCTTTTTCTAACTTTTTACTGAAATAAAAAATATATAATGTAAATTTCGGTAGGAGAAGTCATAACTTGATCTGAAGTATTAGCCTTTAAAATTAATTACAACCGTTTGAAATTATTGTATTTTAATCTGTGACTTTTCTTATATTTCTTATACATTATTCTTTAGTTCATTTTAAAATCTGTGGTTGAGTATTTAGTTTCAGTTTGTTTTTTATAATGTGTTCTATTATCAGAAAAAAATTCTACTGTGTTAATGTTCAAACTTTTGTGATATTATGTGTTATGTTTGGAAATAATCTAAATAATTGGAAGAGCAAATTCTCATTTTTTAGAACGATTTTGATTCATGTATTGTAACTTTTTATATTAAATACATTTAAGGGAAAACTATTTACATGAGTATTTCATAATTTGTAGCACATATCTTTTTGTGTTTTTTATATTTTTCCCCCTAAAATGATCAAAGGTAATTTACTAAAAGATAAAGAAAGATTCACCAAAAGAGACAGTTAAAATAACAACTAATCATGATTATAAATTTTGAAACTGTATAATACTGAGGTTGACAAAAATCATTACCTTTACAATCAGTATTTGACACGGCTTTGTTCAATATTTCGACTGAAAAAAACTTTAATTCCCTGTCTTTGTTTACGATAGTTGAATAAGGGATAGAAGAATAGGAGACAATTTGTTTCTCCTTTTGAAATGTTAGTATTTAAATTTTAAATAGCAGCTTAAAATTTAAAATATCTGTAACTGAAGTGTTGCCTTATTGGTTGGAATACAGTTAACTTACAACTATATCTCAAAATGCTTTCTCTAACTCAACAAAGATTCTTCCATCAGAAAACTCTGTCTTGTTCTAAGCCTCTTATGAAAATAAGAACAAGGTATTAAAACTAAGAGACTAAATATGCGAAACCCATCTTTCTTCCTTACAGCATTTGTTACAAAATGCTATACAGAAGAAAGATGCTGTTTTGAATTTCGAAATATATTTTCCAACAATAAAAGCTAGAATAATAATATACTGAAAGTAGTAAGAAGTATCTTTATAAGAAGAATGAAATGTTTTCATCGCATTGTTTCTTCAGTAATGGGTTCTTAGTGTTTCTAACTTTAAATATATATTTCTAGGTGTTTACCTGTGTCAGGCTCATTTTTTTTCTTTTCATTGTTATTTATTATAAGTTTTCAATAAAGAAAAAGAGAATTTTATTATTTAAAACAAAATTTTGTTTATATATGAAAATCTCTGATTTTTACTTAAAGTTGAATTTGGTTTCTCTTTTTCCATGAGAAATATCAAATAGCGGGCCAAACTTCGAAAATGAGACATGTCGCATTAGAAACCTGTAGCATGCCATAATAGACTTATTACTATATACTCCTAAGCAAGTTTGAAATGTTGTGGAAAATCAACACTAGTTTCTCAAAACAGTATTTCATAAAAAAGTATATCATAAATATGTACGCATAAAATTATAATTTACTTTATCTATAGAAAAGAAATGCTTTTTTTTCAAATTTTGAATACAAAAGACAAAAGCAAAATTCAGTTTCTGCTTAAGAGAAAATCAAAAGAGGAAAACAGTCTGAGTTTTCCTGGTTTGTTTAATATAAATATGAAAGGAAACAGCATTTTGGATGTAATCCGCTTCTTAGTGTATTTGAAGTAATCTGATTTCAATGTTATTGATTATTTGAAACTTTTTGTTAAAAATAATAATGAGATTTACTTCAATTTTTACTATTCACGAAATAAAAACAATTTTTAAGGATCTTAACGTTTTTTCCAATTTCTTCTTGAATTCTTTGATATAGTTGGATTAGGATGTCACTAAGAAATACACATTGAGCTTACAAATAGATACTACAATTTTAAGCTACAATCGAAGAAGAATTTCTTCAAGAATTCTCTTCGTTTGACAGGCCTTTTTATGGGAAAGCATTTTACGAGAAGTTATTACTCTTAATGAAAGGTGTTTCCAATATTTTACCCAACATCTGAGTTTTCTCTAAATCAATTATCTATAATAATATATATAAGCATGTTTCATACTTACTGAAAATTCCACTTCATCGAATTTCAAAACTAGGACAAAAATAAACCTTTAATTGTGTGTTAGTCTTTGGCCTTAAAATTTTCAGGAACTCCATTCTATCTAAAATAATTTTAAATATTTTCGAAGAATTAAACATTGAACTGAATAAATAGTATTTTACGATATACATGAGGTTATTGTATGCAGTAATTTTGAGTTTCGACGAATTCCATTTAGGTATCTTCTCTGTGTGAATATTTTAAATGCAGTGTGTTTCAGCAGAATTATAATAATTCCTTTAAAATGGATTTCATGGAAGTTCCAAAAACCAACCTTTTTATAAATAGTAATTTCAAGTACCAGATAACTTTTAGCTAAATAATTAAGCATATAATTAGAGTAAAGTAGTTATTGTTCAAAATAGAATCCATCAGGATTTCTCTAAGAATTCAAAGTCAGTTCGTGAACATTTATCAAAATTATAAAGGTCAGAATATTTCCTCCTAAATGAGCTGCTTTCTACATTATTCATTCTAATTTAGATAAATTACAAAGCAGCATGAAACATAAATTATATCATGATGAAATTATCACTGTGTAAGGATATAAATATTTTGAAAGAGGTGTTTATTGTAATTGAAACATAAGTTAGTTATATTTTTGTCTCGCACCAGGAAAGCTAGTTGTTTATCAACAGTAACTAAATTTAAAAAAGCCGAATTTAACCTTTGAATAAGAAATTTTAAGAATTTTTTTTAAAATTTATAATTTAAAAAAAATGTAAAAAAAATATTATAATTAAAATATATAAGAATTGATAAATCGTCTCTTTTGCTTTTACATAATGATAAGTTTGCAAAACGGAATCATTTAATAGTATTTTAAAATAAGATTTAACGATGTTTATAAACATTGTGTAAGAAGTGAAGAAAAAAAATCAATAGATGCTCTATGTATGCATTGTGAGTTTAAAGCCTAAAATAGGAAGCTAACAAAGAAGTTAATTAACAAAGATTTTGTAAAAGCTACTTATAATTTTTTATCGTTTTTTAAACGATATCAATCACTTAGGATTTGTATATTAATCTTAGTTTTTCTAAGCATAAACATAATTTTTTTTTCATTTAGAGAAATATAATGTATAACAAGTACACTAGTCTCTAAGATCATGGAAACCCTTGGGAAAAAGTACAAATCTGAGTTTTGATCGGTCATAATTCATTTTTTGGATTAATACCATAAAAATTTATATCAATGAAAATATATTTTAATCACACATTTAACGGAATAAACTTATAAATTACATATATTTTTTTATTAAACAGCACTTATAGAGAAAAATATCGAAATTATTGGAAAAATGAGACATGAAAAATTTCTCTCCATGCCAGTTAATATTCAATCGGGAAATTTTTTTAGCCTTAAAAATGGCGTGACAACGCCTTCCCATAGAGAGTGAACCAAATTTTCTAATTCTGAAGCTGTTGTAATATGAAACCAATATTTAATTATTGTTTTTATGAATTCTCTTTTCTTCCCAGTTTGCTTCTATTTAAACAAGTATACTTAGTCGTTAGCAGATATTTTTAATTCTATTAATGATTGGGCCAATACCATACAAAAATCAAGGACAAGAACACGACTATCTTGAAATCACTTTTTGCACCCAACACTAACATAACATGTGCAGAAGGCTTCAATTAAGTGTTTCGAGTATTTAATTTATGCATTTTTCATCATAATCACACAAATTCTGCAGACACTTTTTGCTGACATGCAATCTTGCAGCATAACATTAAATATTTATTTCACTGTTGGTGTTATGCAATCAGGATGCAAACCTCCGCTTCTGTTTCGTACGCATTCTATGCTATCACTACCCAACAGATAGTTTCTGATTTCGTCTCTCCAAATAATACTTTACGATTGTTCTACTATTTATTCATCATGTGTTTTACCCTAGAATCTTTTTAAACTTTGGTTGAGAGTTGGTCTTGCATTCAACACCACATTGCATTCTGTCAATATCTTTTGAATTCTCCGACATGATGTTTTTTCAACCATTTAGGCACTGTCTCTTAACTGTTCTACAATTAATTTCCTTATACGAATTAAAAAATAGGGCTAAAATATTTAATTTTTTTGTAAATTCTATCTGGTCTCACCCCTCTCACTCGACGTATATCAGATATAAATGTTTCACTTGATAATTTTAATCCACTATCTTCATCACTCCCTAGAATATCAACTTCAGAATCAAACGCTTTACTGTTTATGTAAGCCTTTCCTTAGTTCTATTCAATACACTTCGCTAAATCTAATCTAATATATATAAGTCACATTTAATTTATTGGCAGGAATTTTCTATTCAAACGAATTCATTTAAAGGTCCCGAAAGTGTTAACTGAAAGGAAAAATGCAATAGAAGCTTATGTAATTGCTTTTGTACACCTTTTTCTGTCTTTGCCATTCTGGTTTAGTAGTCACTGAGTCTCCTTAAACCTCTCCAAAAGTTTACAATTGACACCTTTGGCTATATTTCCATACAATTGTCCTTCTAATTTCTTCATAGCTATAATTTTTTAATTTAATAGTGCTATTTTACAGGACTTCCTGGGTTATCAGTCAACTCTTTATGCCATTTATTTAATATTATTATGTTTTATCTCACAAGATGATAGAAAACATTTTTAAAAGCTCACTTAATGAAAAAACATAACAAAATTTAACCTACTTGATAGCAATTACTTAATACACAGGTAAAATCTTACTGTGCTAAGCATTTCTCATTATCAAAAGAAAATGACACATGATTGATTTTCTAAACACTCTTGCTTATAGGATACATTCAAACGAATAAAAAATACCTAAGTAAATTGTGTTTCCTTTTTCTGTTTGTTTGGTTAGAAACATATTTTAATCAAATTGTAATGTAATAAATTAAACAAAATTTATTACAATACAATTTGATAATATCACAAAAAAAAAGGTGAACTATGAGCCACTTATGTCTATTTTGTCATTTGTGAAACATCTATTTTGAGCCGTCAAAGCTCACAAATAGACATTTTCAAAGGGTTTCCATAACTTTGACAATTAGTATACAATAGGTTTAATTGATAATTTTAAAGATTATTTTTATATTTCTTTTTTCTTTTAACAAAGAAACAATTTGATTTAAAAAGAACATACTTCAAAAGAAAATCTTCCCAAACAGAGAAGGTCGGTTTTGAGACATATCAATTATGATACATATTCTGAAGATAATTTAACTATATGTGGAACAATATTTAAGTAATAAAAGGTGATGAATTAAAAATTTCGAATACTAATTAAAACATCAATGCATGTTATTTTATAGTTGTTTAAATATTACACTTCAAAAATTTCACAAGCTAATTAAGTGTTTAAATTATAACTTTTGTTTTTTGATTCGTTTTCAATGTCTCTCACCAGACGCACGTTTATTCATATCTTATTTTTTGATAGTAATTCTATAAAAAATAACTACAATTTGTTACTGAAAATTTAATTTCAAAGGCCAAAATTTGGCTGCTAATCAGAGATATTACGAATTAATATAGTGATGAATTATTTCAGAAAGATATTCGTCTTTTAAATGAGAAATACCACCCCAAATTTTGACAATAATATAAATTATTTGTGAGGATATTTAATAAAGATGCTAAATTTTAAATATATCAGGAATAAACATTGAATACCAAGTGAGATTAGAATATTTTAATTTTTTTACAACTTTCTGATCGAAGAGTAAGCAAAATTCAAATAGAAAAATATTCTATTGTTCCATAAGGTGATTAAAGTATTTATATCTTACTTGTATTCTTCATGCTCCTAAAATGATATGTATTACACGAAATCACCTTCTTATCAATTACTTTAGGCAAATCAAGCTTAGGGCCAAAGTTACAGCTATGTAGTCAGGAGGCATCAGGCACACACACACACACACACACACACAGGAAAATATTCTAAAAAGAATATAGAATATAATTGGAAATGCCACGTACTAAAATTGTTTTTCTTATTAATGGGATGTGATATGAGAATATAGAGAGTGCGGTGCTAGTTAAAGAATTTATTTTGCGATTTAATAATTAGCTTGGTTTTTTTTTTATCGAGAGCTCGTTGTGCAATTTTAATCCACCGTTAATTAAAATTTATCATATCTATTAATTCTGTTCAGTACCGAAGTATTTTAAATATGCTCACATTATATATATCTGATCAAAAATATATAATAAATTCAACAGTAATATTGAAATAAAAAAATTATTTATTTCTAATACGAGAGATAACGAAGTGGCTTTTAGTTTTTTTTCAGAAGAATAATACTTTCTATTGAAGCATATGTGGCTACTTAATACATTTCCTTGTGTGTCTTATTATTCGTAAAAACCTAATTTATACACCCTTCTAATGAAATTCTTTCGCAAATCTCATTTATTTCGGACGATAGCACATCGCAATAGAAACACTTTTTTTCGGGAGGATTTCAGGAAGAAAAGTCTGATGACTTTTTTCTCCTTTTTTTCACTCTTTAAATGTATTTAGCTTTAGAAGGTGATTAAAAGTAAAACGCTATGAAGTCAATTTCTCTCAATCAGATGATTAAAAACACGTAATATATTCGACTTAAACAAGTTAAAGAACTGTAAATGAACGTAGTTTTTATCTAGCTATTAGTGATATATATATAAGAAATATTTGATCTAGTTTCATAAATCTAACAGAGTAACAGTTAAGTGTATTGTTTTCTATTTATATTTAAGATACTTATTTTATATGGCAGAATAAAAATATGCATTGTTAAGTGTTGAATCTTTATTAAAAATTGAAATGTGACATTTGTAAACACATAAATTAAAGCTTATTAACAACACACACAGTCAGAGGAAAGAAAGAGAATAAGATAAATTATTATTTTACTTTAATTTGAAATCGGAAGATAGTTAACTTAGACGCAAGGTATTAAATTGAAAATGTTAATCATTATTTATGTAAAGCACACACGGAAATTTAAAATTTTCTTTAATAGTAAATCGTAATCATGTAACAATGATTATTGCTTTTTTGGAGTATAGAAGGAAAACAAAAATTGTCAAATATAATTATAGTGAAATAATTTTTTCTTAAATCATTATTATAGTATCAACTTCTTAAATTATAATATTAATAATATTCTTATTAGTTGTTACCCTATTCGTTGTCATATCAGCTAAAACATTGTTTTTATGACAAAAGGTAATTTGTAAGCGAATGAAAGTATTTTATTTAATTAATACATTTAATGGTTGTTTTTTTTTGTTTTAAAGCGTTTACAACTAAAAAACATTTATGCATGCAGCCTCTTTACTAGAACCCATATCCTCTTGAGACCCAAGACCATATTTTTTAAGCAATTCTACCAAATTTGAGATAAATCATCTAAAAAGTAATACAAAACTGTATATACAGCTGTTTTTTTTAAATTAAAAAATACACAATTTTTAGCCAGTCCATTATAGTAGACATTGGGTCTTAGTCTAGCAAAAATGTGTTACTGATTAAATATTTAACATAATTTCATTATTCATACACCTAAAATTGTATATTAGCTATTTTTAACTAAAATATTTATGTACTAGTATAATAAAACTAAATTCAAACCTCTGAAATACCTTCAATTGTTGCTTTCTTCTTGTCCGCCATTTTTAAATGCTTGTGGAACAAGGATCCTGCTAAATAATTTCATGCTTTGCTAAATAGATGACAATACTAGACTATCCAAAATATTGGAGTCCCTGATCTTAGGAGATAAAACTTTAAATTTTTTCTATATATGTAAAATAAAAATGTTCAATAGAATGGACATTGAGTTTCAAGAGGATAAAGGAAAGAATCTTAGTTTTTGTTATACTTGTGTTCAAAATTAAATCATTATGTAGAAGATTTTTAATTAACTCGTAAATCTAAACTCAAATTGAAATGAAAAATTTCTCACTTATGCAATATATGTTATACATGAGCTGCAAATCAAGGAAACATGTAGAAAAATTTTATGCTGAAATGACAGAAATTAAAAATAAACCCTATAGTCAGACTAATTTTTTATGTGAAAGAACTTATAAAACACAGATAATTCAGTTTTAAATAAGGGATGTGGCTTTATTTTACTAACATATGAGTTGCATATTAATCTTTTACGTAATGCGTAAGATATTTCTGATCATGTAAGGAAATAGTTTTTTTTTTGATAAAGATTCCAAGAAAAAAGAACCAGAGAAATGCATATTCAATAAAACTGAATTTTTTTTATGTTTCAGGAGATTTAGATGCTAACTGTATTTGCTAAAAGTTAAAAAAAAATAATTTTTCATCCCTAATACGCCCGAATGCACGGTTTTCATAGCTTCTAGAAAATAGTAACGAAATCTCTTTTGAAGACACAGAGTTTCTCCTGTATGTTCAAAATTATAGCATCTATTTCTCAGAAGGCTTTCACTTCAATTTTTGTTTTCTTATTTCTTAAAAAAAGATCAAATGTGTTTTTGAATTCACCCAGTACGTGGTGGTGCTAGCATACAACTAACCTACTGTCCGAATTGTATTTTAATTTAACAAATGCTATTCCATAAATTTAATAAGTTAAGAAGAAGTAAGATATTTTATAATCAAATTTATTCCAAAGTTCTACTTTACCTTTAAATATGTACTTCAGGGCATTGATGAATTTTAAAACGAGATGACGTCATTTTAGTCATCACTTCTAAATGTTCTTTTTCGTAAAATTATATCAAGATATCAGTGGAAAGAGAGTAGACTTAATTCTAATTCTTTTTCTTCAGATTTAGAGCAATAACATAGAAGAAAGATTGGATAGCATGAAGAAACAAAATATTTATTGTAATTCATTATTGCTTTGGACACAAAAATGTTTTTAGATTCAGTGAAAATAAATTGGTATTCAATAATCTTAAAACCACTATTTTTAATGAGGGATTATATTTCTAAGCACATCAAGAATTTATGGAGAAGAAATTTTTTAGTAATATTAATCGTATTAGAATTTGAGTTTATTTTTCAACAATCTTAAATTCTTGAAACATTAAGACTCATTAATATAATTCTGAAGCCTACTACATTGTTTTATCTTGACTTGGCTATACAGCCAAAGTGGTTGGCATTGGTTCAGTGGGAGTTGGCAAATTTCCAGACTTTGAATAGTCATAATATGCAACAAGTCGAGACAGTTTTTCATTTTTCCTACTTATTTGTTTAATTTTGTTTAATTAATACTTTTTTTTAGATTTCTGTAATAACTGAAATGAATATCAATATCTATGTCACCGAGAGTTCTGAATTTTGTCTTAAGTTTTCCGGCTGCCTTTAAACAATATCTAAGTTTGTTTATTAAAATGAGAAGAATTTAATAATAATATCAAAATAGGTAATGTCTTATTAAACATTTGAAGAAATTAAGTAAAATTTCCCTTCTTTTGTTGGCTCATTTCACTGTTTAGTAAAATAACTCTTAAAATTTCACAAAATTTTAAGACCTTTTTACAACATTATTTATAGCTTTCTTTGTTATTGCTTATGTGTCCTCATAAATCCAAAAAAATATAACATTTGTTTTGTTATCTATAGGATAGTAAGGAAATGCATATTCATATGTGGAATTTGCAAGACTCGTATACTTCTTCATTGAGTAAAAATTACATATATTATAAATTTTTCCGTAATATAACTTTGTGAAGTCTAATAGGTTATTATTTCACATGTATCAAAAGTAACTTTGTTGATTCTAAAAAAATAAAAGCAAAGAAGGAAAAAATGATGCCGTAAAGATTCTATATCAGAAATTATTTCCAAACGAAAGCTTTACCAATTTCACTGTATATTATTATTTCAATACTTATTCATTCTATTTACCTACAAAATGCAAGGTTTCTGTTTTGAGATCTTGTTCTCTTTATATTACAATACATAATTACCATATAAACTGAATATTAGCTTCACAAAAATATATTAGAATATTTTATAAAGTTAGCTTTTTTACAAAATACTTAGAATTACACTCAAATGGGGCTGCCCAGCACATCAAATCATAAACATTAAATTTTGAATGTTCATGATTTGTTTACCTGGAAAGTTCTATTTTTCTTCAGAAAATACGAAGAAAAATAGAACTTTTCAATACTTTATTAATATTATGAAAAAAAAAAAAAATTCAGACTGTTTCAGGATCATAAACTTCATTTTGATCGCATAGACCTTAAAATACTTTGTTAAGTTTTCAGCCAAACAGTCTTCAAATTTTTATTTTCAAAATTCCCTAACTTCTATCATCTGATATTCCATTGCAAATTACAAAAGTCAATATGCAATACAATTTTTCTCAAAATTTTTTGTTTACATATTTTTCTTCTTTTTTTCCAGGTAATCTGGGTGTGTATAGTGTGTCGTAAAAAACAAGAACTTCTCATAAAGACAGGCAAGTGGGTGCATAGTGGCATGGCTGCCAAGCACAGAGAGATGGAGTATGGTGATATCACGTCCCCAAAGATGGAGAAAAAGCCGAAGCTAGAAAGGGCACACAGCGAAGGAAAGGAAAATGTCGAAAGTCACATTTCTTTGGGTATTAGTCGGCGAGGCTCCCTGCAGCAAATACACAGGACTAATAGTCAAAGGGAGCTTCGAAGGCAGTATTCCCAAGAAAGGGACCCCACAAAACAGGAGCCTCACCCTGACAACTCCAGGTACTCCGATCGAAGCCGGCCATTAAACGAAAGGAGCCCCCCTGGGGATATAAAAAGAGCAAGGCCAGCCGATGTATCAATGCGTGATAGATTTTCTCGTTTACACGGGAATTCAAGTCTTGAAAGTCGAGGACGTTATGAAGGATCATCAGATCCTAGCTATGATCGAAGAAAAGACAGGTATCCGCCTTCTGAACCGATGGACCACCGAAGGCACACAAAAGACTACCTATCGGACAAAGAAGCCCCTTGGAAAGATGAGCAGAAATCGCGAGAAGCTTTCTATGGGGCTGAACGTCAAGCTCCAGGGCGGGACCAACAGTGGATGAGCCAAGAAGAGGACAGAAAAGCTCGTAGTGATTCATCCATCGTTCGAAGAACCAGCCAAGAGTCTGTGAGGCGTGATAGAACTCGTCGAGATGATTTTTCGCCTTTCGTTGTTGGGGACGATTGGAAAGATTCGGCTAGAAAAAGAGACATCGATATCCTCAACTCTGGAGAGGATCCCCGAATCCGAATGCATGACCGTAGAAATCACTTAGAACCTGGTTATGCTTCTGAAAGCAGGGGAAGGGGTCATAACAACCGAAAGAAAATGGAATCGGTAGTCAGAAATGATTCATTAAGTTCAGACCAATCGGAAAGCGTGAGACCACCTCCTCCGAAGCCCCATAAGAATAAAAGAGGCAAAAAACTTCGGCAAAGGTCTGTCAGTAGCTCAGAAGAAGAAATACAGTCCACCCCTGACTGCTCTAGCTGTGAAGAAATTGATGCTGAGAGTGAAAGTATTAGTGAAAAAGGTAAATTCAAGTCATTTACAAATTAGTTTTTCAATGTATCTTTTGATAATATTAAGTCTAAGCTCCTTTTAATGGAGACGAATACAGAGATTTAGAAAAGGTAAAGAAAGAGGAGTATTAAATGTTAAAAAGTCCTTGAAGGATTTAAATAGTAAATTTGTAATTTTTTCAGTCAGTTGAACAAGTTTTTCAAAGTTTGAATAAGGAAAGAATATTTAAGATAAATATTGTTGCATTTTGGAAGTTAACTTCATACTTATGCTAACTTCTATTAATGGTTAATAATATAATGGTCAATAATAATCTTTTATTTTGGGATACTTAGATTTAGGAAATTTCATTCAACTGTTATTTTTCTAATATCAAAATATATTTTATTGTAAAAAAATAATAATTCATCTCATCACGAATTAAATTAAAATTTTCTGCCATGTTAATTCTTAGGCAGCTTGTGTATAAAATCATATAAAAAGAAATGTATAATTTGAATGTATTGAATGTACGGTGTTCATAAGTTTGAATACATGTAGCGTAAAATATAGAAAGCACATTTTGTTCTCGCAACGTAGTTTCTCGTGTTGATAAAACGTTAATAGCCAAGCGTTAATTTATCGAGTTTGTCCATATAACGAAAAACAAATTTAATTGAATGTGTATAAATTTACAAATAATCATTTCATTTCGAACTTTTTTGTATGAATGAAAAGGGTTGGTAGAAAATTAGAAATTTATCAAACGTGTGTAAGTACATGAGAATTTTGTACAGTGAAATATACTTCTTTGAAAGCCTTAAACTATGTATGAAATTTACCGCAATGTGTGATTAGTTTCGAAAGTAATAATATTATAGTTTGCATAAATTTCTTTAGATTATGAAATATTAATTCCTTTAGAAAGAATACTAAAAGCCGCAGGATTATGCATTTTATTGCGGTAATGATATATACGGATTGATATTTCTTCTTCAACTCGGCAGTGGGAACGTCGGATCAATCTGGCCCAGCAACATGTATGAAGAGCTATGTTAATTTTAAACGATAGTATTTATTTATTTATTCCCCAGTATAATTTCAAGCTGTACCATGCTGAGCACTGAGCAGTTGATACTCATTAGTTTGTGCTTATCTAAAAAGATGGTGTGTTATTTCTCTCCGTAGTGGTATATATATATATAATATATATATATATATATATATATATATATATATATATATATATATATATATATATATATATATATATATATATATAACATTTTTCTTGTTAGCCAGGTGCAATCAATACTCCGAAAAGAGCGATCAGTTACTAAGTATATGTACTGATATTATATGAAAATGCAATTTCTACTAAAAAGCATGTAGCTAATGGTTTAAAACGACATTTTAAGTTAACTGAAGTGTGTAATAATTATTTTTTTCAGAGTTACAAACTTTCAAATAGTTTTTCTCCTTTCGTGCTTTTTCAATACATTAAATCATTTAAAATGTTACCTCCTACGAATATTTACCGCTCACCTCCATTTTTTTTCTGTGTGTTATATATATAATGCATGTGTCTAAATTAGTGATTCATTTTTCAATAAGAGAATTATTTAAAAAATTAAATGCATGAGATACGGGGTTTTTTGTTATCAATTTCAGCACACATATTAACATTTTATTTTTACTGAGAAAGTCATGATAAAATCGATTCTTAAAGTTTAAGGCATCATTGAGACTATCATAAAAATATCTTAAAATACTAATAAATGCTAGAGGAGTAGGGTTTTGAAAATTTTCAGTTTATTAAAAAATTTGAAATTTTAAAAATTGTAATTAAACTTGATTCTCTAATTATTTACAACTATTATAGAAATGTAAGCCGCCAAAAACGACCACAACTCTACCCCCCCCCCCTCCAAAAGATGTAGTCTGGTGCATTGACAGCAGGGAGAATAAATCGAAGTAAAATTGCAAGAAATGCTCCTGCTATGTTAATTGAAGGCAGTCATACCGAACTAATTTGTTAATATTATAGTGATTAAAATAATGTTCACCCCTTTTTTTGTCAATCCACTCATTAGTTTGAGATACTTTTCATTAAAGGATAACAATTTTGGTATATAATGCTATTTATAATTAACTAAGGATTTTAAGACATATTTTACTTCATAATAAAAATAATTATGTAATTAAAAGGGGTCTTATTGATCTATTGGGCCCTCTGAAGTCAGAAATTTCCCGTTCCTATCACCATGATAATATTAGATTTCTTAAAAAAACATTTAGCAGAAATGAAATGCTGCAAGGATAATTCATAAAAATATTTTAAAAGTAATGCATTCTAATAAAACCTCGATCTGCTTCTATTTTTTTATATACTAAAATATTTTGTATTAAAAAAGAACAGTATTTTTTTAATTTTATATCTATTACTTAATTACAGATCTTTTAAGACATTTTTGTCTAAGGTAATAATAACTCTTTTCTAAATTACCAGTTTTTATATTTACTAATATTTTTTATCTAACAACCTAGTTTATTTAAATTCCTCTCTTAACTAATAACATATCCTTTTAATTTATCCACTTTTGTTAATCAAATTTAAATTATACTACTGATAATTTTTAACTAAAATAAAAATAAATTATGCAAAATTCTTATGCGCAACTCAAAAAATAATTTTTTCATATAATTTAAATGTAAAAGTTCTATATTGAGAATTGATAAGAAAGTTCGAAACTTTACTGAGAATAAAATTCAATGAAATAATTTGTGACAAAGGGAGAATTTCATAATGATTCAAGAATTATTTGATGATTTTGAAAAGGGATTGAAAACTAACCATCCTATCATTTTTAATCATAAAATAATAAAAAAAAAAATTGCCATGAGTCAGTTGTGAAATTCTTTCGCATTTTGATTATTTATTCAATATTTTACCGGTTCTATTTCATCCAAAAGGCCCATCAGCCCTATTTATTAGCGACGTATCTCGTATTTCTGAGCCTCGGTTAAGTGACGAAAATGACACTTGAGCTAGATCCTCACTCTCCAAACTTGCACACCATGTCAAAGGAAGGACTTAGAGCCTCGACAGATTTAACGAGCATCAGCACCTCCACGCGGCGGAGTTTAAAAACTAGGATTAGACGGAAACAATGCCAACTGCGATTTCGAGGCCTTGACCACTTGTCTACCGAGGCCACAGAGAGAATGAAAGAGAAATGGCAACATGTATCATAGCCAAAAGAACTATTCTAAGGATAAAATTAATGCGAGGAGGGATTACAGGAAAAATATACATTATTTTTACAATATTATGAAAATATTATCAAATAAATATTTTATTAGATTATATTAATAGATCAAACATTAATCATGACTTTAAATTATCATATGAAAATGAAATTCTTTATGAGTAAGTTGACTGTATGATTAATGATGATTAATGGGATTTCTGCTTCATTTAATAAAACATTAATGCATTTTAATAGCGGAATGTAATTTCAGTGATACAGGCTTTTACTTTGATGGGAGTTCGTCAACTAAGACATGTATTTAGAAGGATCATTGATGCAAATTTTTTTCTGCTCGTTTTTTGTTGCGTAATAGGGCATCAAGTACACAGATTCAAAATATTAAATATTTCTTAAAGCTATTTACGAACGAAAAATTGCGTTATATTCCATTATTATGTTACATAAATACAAAGACCTTTTTTTGTCTTAATACTTTTAGGACAATATAAGGTTTCAAAAGTATTGAATAATGCATTTAACGTATACAAATAATTTAAATTTATTTCTTAAAAGTTTATTGCAGTACATTAAGCAATTTATCAGGTTATTATCCTGATCCGTAGAATTCATGAAAAAACAATTTTTACTTCACATCTAAAATTCTTTCACTTAAACTCAAATAATATCGTATTTTGATTCGAAAAATGTATTTAAAAAGGCTTATAGTGCACAGATCATTTTGCATACCCGTTCGTAAGAGATCATGTCGAAATGATGTCTCGACACTACAGTAAATCATTTGTTGTCTTATTATCAAGTTTAAGTTTATTTAATATGTTATTTTATTAATTTATGTATTTTGGAATGCAATTATAACTGAAAAACTGCCGTTAAATTTAAGGAGCTAGATGATTTGATATAACAAGAGTTATGTAATAGTAAAGCAATGTATTAAAAACATGCCAATGTAATGAACATCAGATTATCTAATGTATGGCTCTTTGTTGTATATTTTTATGTGCATTCTTCCAGTTCAAATCAAAGGGTTAGAGGACAATATATTATAAGTACCTACTAAAGTAAAACTTTAAGTGATTCTCCTTTTTCGATTTTATTTTTAACCAACATGACATCAGTAAGTCAAAGCAATTGGAAGTAGCATTTTAAAAACGTCATAGAAAATTTTCAAAATTGAATCAATACATGGAATTACAATATTTCTTTCCAGTAATGTATCAGAAATATCTTTCAAGATTTTATTCTGTATTATTTGCAGACATTTTAGTTATTGTGTAGTCTATTGTTTTTATGCTGCCACTATAGTCTAGTGATCATGGTCGCGGCCGGCATCCTTTTCGTCGAGTCGAGCTCTGATGCCACTGCAAGACCCGCTAACATATCTTGCAGGGTTGATGCGCGTTAAACTTGAAGGAGATCCCAAATACTCTCGTAGGTGAAAGTATGGAAATGGAGGTTACAACTCATGTGTCGCCCTTGTCACTTGATCGAGGTTCGAAATTATGAGGTCCGTCGCCAATAGCCCTCGCAATGATTCTCAGAGCAATGTAAATAAAAATTCACAATCACATCACAATATACAAAGGGTTTCCATTAGAACTGAGAGTAAAATCATAAAAAAAATGAGAAATATATTTACAGCAAAAAATAAAACATTATTTTTCAAAATACCTTCCCTCAGATGATATGCAATGGTCCTATCTTTCAATCCACTGTACAAAATAAGCAGAGAAGCTTTTTTCTGGAAGTTGCTTGAAAGAACCCTACACTGCTGAAATAACGTCTGAATCTATATTAAACTTTCTGCCACTGAGCTAGATTTTGATATTGGGCTTACTAAGATATTGTTGAACAGAAGTAGCAACATGCGTACGATGTAATGTCCCGTTCTCTACCAGTTCATAACGCTTTCTCGATATATGTTGTCGCAAAATTTTCAAAACTGAATCATAATGTTCATCATTCACAGCAGTTTTTGAAGGCACAGCATACTGATAGATTACACTTTTATGATCAAGGAAAATAATCATCATGATCTTTCCAGCAGATTTGGTTTTTCGGTTTTTTTTTCGGGGTCTAACTCTGAATCACTCACCTCCATTTCTGCAGGGCAAATGGAAACGGTTCTTTAAACAAGCACGAAACTAGGAAAACAAAATCGTCTGTTCCGTATAGAATATTTATAAACATTCAATTAACATTTTGAAAAAATTGCCAGAACTACAATTTTTTAGTATCGTGGTGTTACCACCATGTAAAAAATAACTCTCAGTTTTTACAGAATACTCTTTGTATTTTCTTGGCATTTGTAAAGAAGTCCATATAACGCAAGGAACTTATTAGATTATTTCTTATTGATAATGAATTTCCTTCAATAAGCAACATTTTATCTAATTTAAAATTATTCCAAATTACACAGAAATGATCATTCTCAAAGTAATTTATTTTGGAAAAGTTTTTTTAACAGTTATGCTATTTATTCCATCAAAAAATGCTGCTACAGTTGTTCGGGATCACAGTAGCCGAGTGGTCATGTTCTCGAATTCATGGTTGAGTTGTTTCACTCGAGTCATGAGTTAAGAGTCCTGATGCCACTAAAAACCTGTCATACTGCAGGAGTGATGCACGTTAAATCAAAGTGAGGCACCTTGTTCCCACGTTGGGATAGTGGGAAAGTTAGGAGAGTGGGTTGTCAGCTCTAGCTAGACTGTATTTTGACTATGGATAAAAATTACGGAGTTCGCCGCCAATACCCCTTGAGATACTTCTAAGTGCGACTATAATAAGCGATTAATCAATAAATAGTTAGATTCGGAGTATGAAAAAGTGTATTTGTAATTCAGCTACGAAAAACATTAATATGTTTGAATTTGAGAATTATACATGATTCACATGTTAGCAAAGAAAAATGCTAAATGAGTTTTATTTTGCTTATTTTTTAAAGAAATTCTGTTTGTCTTTTGCATCCCCCCTCCCTATATTTCTCTAGTCCATTTGAAATTAATTACTTTTTTTGCATGCGTAGCAGCTTTAATAACATTTCTAATGGGATTTATTAAAAATTACTTAGATTTAAATAAAAGAGTCACAAAATGTTTCTTTTTTTGTAGAAATTTACGATTCTAATTGTAATGGGTTTTTTGTACAGGTTTATATAATAGAAAATCTTATAGTTTAGAAAAACTTACAGTTTACGACGGACTGTAACTGAGGCGACGGACCTCGTAATTTTGAGCCAAGGTCAAGTTACGAGGATGACGCCAGAGCTACCACCACACTCTCCTAACTTCCCCATCATTCTAATGTGAGAACAAGTTATTTTTACATTAGTTTAAAATTAACTTTAATAAAAATAATTCAAAAGCAACTTTGATCTTCATACTAAGCACTATGTGTGTGTGTGTGTCTTTCGCTTAATCTCGTTAACAAACACCATTGCTATGGATAAAAAAATTTTAAGTTCAGGTATGTTTCAGATGCATTTCTTTTCATTTTCAATTGTAAAAAATATATTAGAAAAGTACATTTTTAGAGTTCCAAAGATCTCAAAGAAGAGATATCATTAAAACTATCAATGAATTATAATTTAAGCGACAAAATAAGATCAATCGTGTGAACACTTTTCATTCTTTCTTTTTAATAATATAAATATTTTTTGTTCCCAGTTTTTATTTTGAAAAAAAAGGGGGGGGGGGCAGGGAAATTTAATCGTTTTTATGGACACATTATAAACATTTTCGAAACATCTTTAGACTCAAAATTTGCTTAATACAGAGCTTGGCATAAATATACCTACCATTGAAGTTGTAAAGTTTTTACCTTTCAATAAAATATTTGCGCATCGATTTTGTATTTGAGTGTTGTACAACTGATGCATAAGTGTAACTGAGAGAATATCAAGATGTATATTTTATTTAAAGAGTACCATCATGTCAAAAAAGTATATGTTACTGGAGTGGCATAAATGTACCAACACCAAAGAACACTAAGGGGTTTTTTTTTGCGAAAAATAACAAGAACACACACATATGTTCTCAAATCTTCAGTTACACTTCTACATCTATTAATTAATTGAAAAATGCAGTTAATCATGCTTTGTACGGGATTGTTTATAACAGTTTGATCAATATTTGAAAAGCCCTTCACCATTTCATTATTAAGTTCATCTGTGAATTGAAACTATCTGTTATATTTATAAACTTGTCACGCATTCCCCAAAGTTGCTATATTGGGTTGATATAAGGCTAGTGTAAGCCGGTCAATTCATTACTTTCTTGCTAGATAACCATTGGTGTGTAATAGAACTGGTATGTAACATATGCTGGTATTTTCTAGTTGAAAAGGTATGTTTCATCCATAATCTTCCCATAAATGACAACAAATTTATTTCCGGTATATTAATGAAATCGTTGCTGCTCATTTTTGCAGTGGTGAAAGATATCGGAAGTATTCAGCGGCAACAGATGGCAGCCAAAATTATAATGCTTCGACCTCTAAAGTTTCGCTTGTAAAAATACTTTTCCTTTCTTAAATATCTCTCCAGTAGTGCTTAAATCCATCTGGACATTCCAGAATAAGTTTTTTTTGTCATTGAATGTGGTTTGTAAGAAAAAGAAAGATATATCTCTGTCTACATATGTATCATTGTAATAGTCAAGTAAAAAAAAAAGAATTATGTTTTAAATTGCGTACTATGATTCAGTTCGTGTTCATGTTTCTTCTGGCGTACTCCAGTCTTGAACATATATTCTTTATAGTTAATTTTGGAACATATAAAAATTTCGTTGATTTGAGATTAGGATTGCGATGTATTGCCCTAATAGTTGTTTCTTTACTTACGCTTAAATGACATTGTCATGTTATCTTGTTGAGGGACTTCCCGGAATTTGATGTAATTTTTGAAGTTTTCCTTCAGACATTTTTCGAAACAAAATTCTGAATACATACCTAAGATCTGTTTTGTTGTTTTGCAATGTAACTACAGCTCTTCTCGGCGACTCGTAAGGCTTCGATTTTACCCTTTTCAAAATCAGTCATTTGCTTTCCATGCGGCATCGTTGAAACTGACAGAGATAATTCTTTTATTTTAATTAATGTCGAAATGCGTTGCGTAGGTACACTTATGCTACGGCAGAAAATAGTTCATTCTTAATTACGATTATTTGTAAGAAATACCAAACGTGGGTATGTAATTTTGTTCCTTTTAAAATATATTTCCTTCGAATACTAAATGAATAACATATCTGGATTCTATCAGCTACACCTCAAATTATAATAGTAGGTATATTTATGACACGCTCTATTGTTCTCGATTTTTGACGATGATACATGCATTTTTTGTATTTTTTTGCGTATTGTCTATTCTTCCATATTACATAAAAGAATGGTACTAAAACTTAGAGTTATAAATACATTTGAGCACAAGACTTGTTATGATGAATCTAGAAATTACAGATAATTCATGAAACACAATAATATACAAAATTTTTATTAAAATTGCTTTCTGAGTACTCTATTAAAAGTTATATACATCTGGAATATATATATATATATATATATATATATATATATATATATATATATATGTGTGTGTGTGTCTATATCTGTGTGTATTTAAATTGGAATTAGTTTCTATTTTGAGTACTATTTATGTCTAATTACCATTTGTTCTCTAATTATTTAGTATTTCATCAAAGGTTGTTTACATGGTGTTAGACTTAGTATAAAATTTATACTTTAGTTACTATTAGTAAAGCATAGTGAAAATATATTATTTTGAACCACTATTTATTAGGTGAGACAACAAAAGAATTTCCGAATCTTGAAAAATATTCTTGAGATGCGGATATTTCTTCAGTATTTTGTCTGCTATTAATTTAAAATGCATTTTCGTAAAAGTGTTGAAGGTACTATCACTCAATTATTGCAATGCTGCAAAAATTCCTTAACAGAAGAGGTCATCAATAAATTTTTTCTACACTCCCGGCTTACATAAACGCTGATTTGACAAAAATCCAAGTTTGTCTGTTGTCCAGACTGTTTTTGACCCACTTATAGAGAAAGTTAAAATGATATAATGAAAATAAAAGTCTTCTTATAGAATTCAAACTCTTGGAATAATATATACGAAATGTAAGTTTGTAAAGAATATATAAAAATAATGTCATTAATTTTCATCTAAATTTTCCAAACTAAAATCATTGATATTTTCATCTAAAGCTGCACGTGAACTGAAAAATCTTCTGTGACACAATTAAATGAGTTTCTAATTATGCCATTTGAACTACTTTCTTTCTCGCAATCCTTCAAGATTCTTTAGGAACTCAAACGGGAAAAAAAACAAGATTTTTAATTCACTTTACTTAGGGATCTAATTTATCTCAGAAACCTGTTTTCCTACTACATAAAAAGCGTAATAATTAATTCTCTAATTTCATTTAGTCAATGCAGATCTTTGATGCTTGCGAGCTTTGTTCTTGTATTTTCTTTTTTCAATGATTAAACATTAAAAGTTCGAAGAATGTAGTTTCTTAATTACGATACTCTGATACAGCGTAGTCTTATTAATTCCTCCCTAGAGAATACCTTTTTAAAATAAAAAATGAATGGAAATCATTAAACACAAAATTTTTATTATATATTGATTTCTGAATTAGAGGAGTATTTGTTCTACTTAAAAGATGTTATAAAAATTAAAATACTAGTAATTTTAAAAAGCTGTAATGCGTGAATTTTTGTATCATTCAAGGGCTTTTTCTTACTATACTCCATATAACATCGTTGATTCAGCATATTTCCTATTGAATTTGACCCTCAAAAAGTATCAGATTATTACGCGACCGCGGTTGCCTAGTGGTCATCGTGAGTCCGTGGCCGTCCTCCCGTTGGCGTGGAATGGAAGTTTAAAGGCGGAGGTGCCAGCTCAAGTATTGTCTGGTTAATTGATCGAGGCTCAAAATTACGAAGTTCATCGATAATAGTTCTCTGTATTTCTTAAGTGCGACGCGTTAACAAATAATCAATTAGATTATTACGTCAACAAAAGAAACAGTAAAAATATGTAACAAAACACTAAAACAGTTTTCAAAAAGAAAAATAGTAGTTTTTCTAAAGTATTCAAAATCTTTACCAATATTACTGCTTATATTCTATGTGCGCTTAAATTTGTGTAGTAAATTTAACAATTTTCTAAATCATTCAGAGTTTCAATCGAAAATTTAGTAGCTTTTACAGACTACATGACACAATCAGATACGAAACTACAGATTTCTTCACATATATTTAATTTCTCTTTATAAGATTCCAGAAACCAGGCAAAACTAAAATTTCTCTGCACACTTTATCCATAGGTGTAAAGTAGAATCAACAGATAAGCTCATCAAAATTAAATTAAAGTTTAATTAATATAAACAAAAGTTAGAGACATAGTCAATACAGAAAGAGAAAGAGAGAGTTCGATTCTCCATATAATATAGAGAAAAATATATAACGGGACTATAAATATTACATCAATATAAGGTGGTGGTTAACATTGAAAAATGATCGATTGATTGAAATGATTGATCGGATACTCTTCTGTATTAGTCATCTTATAAGTCAGTTGGAATTATAAACATTATGTTACTTTTAAGAGAAATATCTCACGTGTATTTAAATTTACAAAATTTTAATGCAACTAATGTTATAAACCATTAAAAGCGACATAAGGCTTCCGATAATATCTTTATGTCGAAACTTCGGTTCCCTAATTGTCAGGGCATAAAATGAATTGTTAATAAGCTGCACAATTTTTTTCAAATCCTTTTAATCCTAAATCCTAAAGAAGATTTTAAATTCAGTCTTTCTTATTGTATATGATTATATATGAATTTCAATTAGAAGGTTAAAAGTAAAATATTTATAAAAATAAGTCAATATATATATATATATATATATATATATATATATATA
>BMAW01045417.1:160250-175557 GCA_019974015.1 Nephila pilipes
CAAAAAGAATTATGTCATTAAATTGCATTGAAAATTTGCTGATGTTTTTGAATTTATGAAAACAGATTTTATTTCGAGTTTAACTAAAGTGACTATTATATTGATACGATATTTTACGTATTACTTTTAGTGCTTTCAAAATCTTCTGTAAAACATCTGAATATATTCAATCTTTTTACCATACATCTTAAAATGTTCTGAAACAATTATAATAGAGATTATAGAAATGAAAGCTGAATTTTAACTTATCCTTTCAATTTGTGACAACTATTTTTGCTTTCTGTCAATATTTTTCTCGTATTCTACTACACTTTTATTTCTGTGATTCTTAGGTTTTAAACTTTGATACATTTAGAGTAGTTTGTTTTGTAATGAATTTTTCCTTAGAAAAATACAAGTTAACATTTAAACACTCATAATATGTTTTATAGAAGCAATGAATAAATGTTAAAAAGTAATTAGTAATAATTTTGTATTATATTTGCAATTTCTATAGATATTTTTGAAATATTCACGAGCATAAAGTTTTCCAATGTTATTGAATAACGTTCTACAATTCTTCTCAAAGCAATAGAATTCATAACCTCTCAAATTCAATGCATCTAAAAATGAATTTGATGACTATTAATGAGTAACTATTGATTATATTATTTAAAAAGCCTTTTTAAATCATACATTTAAGTTGGTAATTATCTTAAATTGATACGAATAATGTGCATAGATTAGGCAAAAGAAATTAGAGAAATTAATAATAATTTCTTAATGTTAGTAAGTTTCGATAAATTGCAGGTGTGATTTTATATCATTTTAAATAAATTCAACAATTTTCTAAAACGTTAACGAAGTTTAAAAACTCAGAGCCTTACCTAAACGTCCCATATTATAAAAATAATTTTGTATAAATATATTCATAATCTTGTAGATGAATAATATTAAATTTTATTGTAATTAATTAATAAAATGTAATAAGAATTTACTAGAATACAGTTCTTAAAATATAGAGTAAAAACTAGTTATAAAATGTTCTTATAATTTCAATTGCTCCTCCTCCTTCCATCTGATTTTATATCATTAAGGTTAAAATTATAACTATACAATTTATTTGAAAATATATATTATTCCTAATGTTTAATATTTGCATGCCTTTACACAATGGAATGTTTAAACTTCTTATTCTATTATAGAGACGATTAAATATTTCGCACAAAAACATTTTCATGATGAACGACTTTATGATAAAGATAGTTGATTTTTGTTCAAATGATTGCTTTTAAAAACATTTTCTTTCATCAGCACTTGAATCTAAACACAAGATTTTGTACTCAAAACTCATCGTAGTCTACTTGGCATCGGACCCAATTTTTGCAGAAATGCTTGTTAACAATTCGCGATATTTTCCAGTGGCGTTACAATAGCAATTTTTATGATTTGTGATTAATCATACTCACAGCGTAGGCTCTCATAAATTCATCTCAGCCGCTTGGGAATACAGGCGAAAAGAAAAAAAAAAGTATTCTGAACTCATATGGAGTTTTTTCCTTTTCTAATTTTAATTACGAGTGAAGGAGGAGTCGGTGGAAATGAATAAAAATATCAAAACTAAAAAAGTGAATAATCATAGGAGATGGATAACTTAGTGTAATCAATCTCTTTAATGAGATTTAAGAACAATAAACCCGCATCTGAGATTAGTTCTGAGTGCAATTTTTTTTTACCAAATGCGAGCAAATTCACGGCGACTCAACAGATCGAAGAAATGTTGGACCATTTCCACTTTTCAGATGACAACTAAAAATGTGTGCTAGATTTTGTACTTTTTTCTTCTCTTCGTTGAAACATAGAAACTTTCTTTTTAGCATTTAAATCTTGGTAAATCATTGCTCTTTACAGTGGCATGTAAAAGAAATAAAGTAAAATAGGCAAAAACGAAAAACAGAATAAGGAAAAAAGGTCGCATACTCGCTCGAATTTTTTGAAATATAACTCACATTCAGTCCCCGATTCACACTGGTATTTTTTAAATTCCTATCCATTAAAAAAAGAAAATATTTTTTTGACATTGAAAAATGAAGCTTTGCGTGGACACTAGACATGTAGTAACTTGAAAAATAAAAATAAATATTATTCTTTGAAAAGATTGTGCCATTTTTTTGAACTTATAAATGAAATATTGATTATAGTTTTCACAATTTAGTGAATATTAAAAAAATACATTGGTCTAATAAGGTTAAATTAGTACATTGTGTCTAATTTGAAAACAAATGAACATATAAAACCATGAAATGGGGAAAAACTGAGCTTTAAACAGTTACTTAGTGAACTTCAAGTAACTACAACATTAAGCATGATTTACAAATACGGAAATATTTTTTTTTGAAAATGTACACTGTTAGAAAAGAAATAAATCACAGATTTTGGGAGAAAAATTAGATAATTGGGTTTTAATAAGGAATGTGTCTTTTCCAATTAGTATTGTATTGTTGACATTGAATTTCTACACTGTTAATTTAGTTCTCGGGCACTGTAATACGAAACAAAGCCCAAACATGGAACAATCTTTGTTCCAGCTCTTTAACGACCCTGGAGAAGTTATTACGACAACCACCTGGCTACTGAGGTAGATGCTATATTGGATTTAAGTCCAAAAGTTCCAGCAAGCTATTCTATTTTCCGCAAACCTTGCTTCTCAAAATATGTATCAACAGACATAACTCGGTGAAGTATGGCAAAATCATTCGTTAGGATGAATTCGCCACCATTAGCACAAGCTTACGGTGTGACATATATAGCAAGGATTCCGTTCCGATATTTCAAAGCTGTCAGAATTCCTCCATGAAGCTAAAACAGGTCAGTGTGACCACCCAGAGAGATTGTATCCCAAATTAAGATACTACTTCGTATATAATTGCGTCTTTCAACAATGTTTGATAAGAAGTATCTGGTGTCTTGATCTTTCCAGGTCAGCAAACGTTCATAATCACTATTCAAAGTAAACTAGAAGTCTTCTGTGAAGAGTACATAAGCCTTTTCTTGTCTGGTACAGGTTATGTGATCTCTAGATAATGACCAGGGATACTCACAGTTTCCTCCGACTATTACATGTGTGTATACTTCTTTAAATAAGTAGTAGTGCATATATAATTGCTTCATAAAGTATTTTTCAAGTTTCTCATGGCCATTCACATAAACCATATTTCTTACCTTTGTTTCATTTTAAAAGTGAGTGAGAAAAAAACTGGTTGTAGCTAAAATTTTGAGGCCTGTGTATTTCACTTAAACTATACCAGTAATTTAGATTTAAATTACAACCTACTCGAACTTAACACAAATGCATAAAATTTTAAATACGTATATCAATGTATGTTTTAAAATGCGATGATTCCATTTTTTGAATTAAATAATTATCTACATACCTTGTCGCATACTAATGTGTGTGAAAGCAGAAAATCTAGTTTCATATCAGAGCTTTATTTTCTTAAAATTTCAAATGTGAGCTCAGAACTGATTTTTCTAAATTCGTTTTTAATCACCTTATGAAAACTTATCATTGATAAACATCCACTTTTTAAATATATTTATTTTTGAGTGAATTAAACAAATGAAATACATACCAAGGGCTGAAAACCACTCTTAATAATAAAATGATTTATTCTAACATTCTTTGCACATTAGAGAATAATACAGGTGAAAGATTAATGTGTTTACATAATGCCTTAAAATTACTATAAAGCTCAGAAACAGTCAAAAAATAATGTATATTTAGTGTTTGTTTCATACGCTGAGTTATACATGTATAAAAATATAGCAAACATTCTAAAAATTTTGCTCTTTAATGAAAGATTAAAAAGCATATTTTCTTAATATAACTAGTTTTGATTACAATTGTTAAGTAATGCCTACATGTAATAAAACTAGTAATTATTATAATTTTGTAAGACTTTTATTCACTCTATGGTGTAATAAAACACCGAATATTTATATAACTGTGTACAAGAGTGGTTCAAAAGTATCTGTGTTAAGAAGGGGAACTTGAGGATTAGGAATATGAAATGGGAAAAGAGGTTACTCCCTATAGTATCGATCATTGATCGTTTTTTCTTTTTCTAAAAAATCCGTGAGTATGACGTCCTTCACATCCCAAAACTCGTCGCTATCCCGTTTCCAGCCAATGAGACGGCCTTTGCTTTCTTTGGAGCACATTCACCCACAATTTTAAGTAACCCACAGTTTTGATTGTTTTTTGGTTACCTCTGTATAACGATGAATCCAGGTCTTATCGATAGTGACAAAGAGATGCAAAATGACAGCGACAATAGACGCCGCAACAATCAAGTTTTGATTAGGCATTACATGTCTGCCAAACAAAACTAACCTATGAATAAATGTCACATTCGTTTTGGAGACGTTTATTAGATGGTAACACACAATGCCTTAGGAACACAATGCCTTTAACGTGCCTTAGGAACATCATTTGTCGTAAAAAATAAGTATTTTTAGAACTACCCTCATAGCTTTATACAATTTATTTCCTTAATTAATGTTAAATAATCTTTTTATAAATAAAATTTAAGCTTTTTAAAATCCTGAGCAGAAAAAAATGGTTTTCATATACATTTTAATCTTTATCGTTATAAGTGTGTGTGCTTCACTTTGCATCTATATATTTTAGAAGTAATATTTTACTTTAATCATACATTTATCAATGTTGTTGGAGAGAAATAAATAAAAATTTTATTGAAATATTTTTTTATTTTTTTAATATTCATTATAGTAACAAAGGGAAAAGAATATTAAAAATTGTTTAGTAACTTTACATTTACAAAATGCTTTTTACTTTTTAATTCAGAACACAAATTTTTATCATACTCGGGAAATATTTAATTTCCTTTTTAATGTTTCTTTTTTTCCCTGCATTATTTTAATTTAGAGGCATCTGAATTTTGAATTTTAGTCATCAATATACTTTAGAAAGAAAATTTTAAGGTTTTGATTGATTGTATGCTTATTAGCGTCACACTTAAAAGAAATACGAGAGCCATTGACGAAGTCGAGCCTCGGTTCAGAGACGAGGACGACACCTGAACTTTTATCTCTATTTCAAAACTTCCACACCACGCCCTAAAGAGGGCTTGAAGTCCGACAATTTTAACGCGCATCAGCCTCACTACATGTAAAATTTAAAGTATATTAGAATTACATAATCTCTGTATATATATACACTTCGAATGCATCTGAAAGAATACTAAGATGGAGCTTTCAGTCACAAGTAAGCTCCTTTAAAAGCACAGGAAAGTAAATGGTAAAGAAAAATAATGAGATTTTTTAAAGTTGAAAGTTGAAGCTCTTACTACGATATTCTATAACACCACAACTTTAAGTGCTTAACATATTTCCAATTTTAAGAGCTGCGCTAGTAAAAGTTTTACCGTAACAAATGTTATACGTTCTTACTTCACAGATAAATTAATCATCTTTTGATTTATGATTTTATTTACAACTTCTTTAGAAGTCTTCTAACTAACCGTGTTATATTCCAAAAATTTGATTAGAACAATCGAGTGTTTTTTGGCATTATCCATTTTTTGGTTTC
Organism: Nephila pilipes; assembly: GCA_019974015.1. Classification (NCBI taxonomy): domain Eukaryota; kingdom Metazoa; phylum Arthropoda; class Arachnida; order Araneae; family Nephilidae; genus Nephila; species Nephila pilipes. The sequence continues at coordinate 165,841 of BMAW01045417.1, forward strand.
ATCTTAAGACAAATATACAGAAAAATTGGATCAATTTTAATAACTAAAGGTATTTTTTCCTTTTGAAAGTAGCTTATACGTTTTATGTGCTTATAAAACTTCTTCAGCTGGTTTTGATATTTTTATATGAATACTTTTATATGAAATTATTAAAAAGTGTATTAGCTTAGTGAAGTGATCAACAATTAATAATCTTTTATTGGATAAAGATAATTCTCTCAAATGCGAATACGAATTGTGTCTAAATTTAGTTTTTTTTGTCAATTAAACGTATCATTATATTTGTTACCTTTTGACTCTCGCAGAAAATAAAATTTCTTGTTATTTCTTAAAAAAAAAAAAAGAAACGCCAGATAATATCATACACAATTTATTATACGAATTTGATAAACATTGGCAGATTTACTTTATTTTATGAAGTAACATCTTAGTTGTGTATTGTAATTTCCTTTTTAAGGCATGATAATTATTGGGGGTGGATTAACCTAGTGGTGAAGGTCGCGAACACGCGGTTATCCTTTTTTTCATCAAATCGTGGGTTCGATCCCTAATGCCACATTTGACTAGCCATGTCACGGGGCTCATGCATGTTAAATCTGGTCGAGATTCCAAGTCCTTCCTTGGTGTGGTGTGATAGTTTGGAAAGGGAATACCAGCCCAAGTGTCGTCAGCATCACTTGACCAAGGCTGAAATTACGAGGTCAGTCACAAATAGCCTTCGTTTTGCTCCTCAGGGTGACGTTCATAAACAATCACAATCACATCACGTGTATCATAATTATCAATGCTCAATTATACGTACTTATTTATAGAAATGTCTATCTTTTCAACTTATAATATGTCATTTATTTTTCTACATTAATATAAAGCACAAGGATCCACAAATTTGTACAAGATATTTTAAAATAAACTAAACGTTGATACATAAATTTAATGCATGATTTGACCCAACACAGTAGAAGTTCTTGAAATTTGTACAGAAATGTTAAAATTTCACTAAGAGCTCTCTCTCCCTCTTTATATATATATATATATAAACTGCTGTTTGTAGAAAATGCAACACCATGAAGGAATCATCAGAATCAAATGAAATTCGCAGCAAATGTCAATTATAGGATATTATGCAAATTAATAAAGTTTCAGAGCCATCGCGCGTGCGCGGCGCGCGCAGCGCCCTCTGAATTGATGCTGAAAGCGTATAAATAAAGTGCTGTAGCGGGACGTTGAAAAAAGTCTATGATTATTTGTTAGTGGCAAACGTTTAGTGAGACCTGAGTATGCCTCCACGACGGAAGAATAAGAAATTCAAGCAACTTACGGAGTTTGAACGAGGGAGGATAATCGGCCTTCGAGAAGGAGGATTTTCCTATCGCGCAATAGCAGCTCGTATGCAGCGGAACAGTTCCACAGTGATGCGAGTTTGGAAGCAGTGGACCGACGAGCACTGAACAACTCGAAAAACAGGCACTGGACGACAGAAGGTGACGTCAGAGCGCGATGATCGACACCTGCTCCGCATGGCGGTGAATGATCGCACAGCTTCCTCCAGGCAGCTGGCAGCACGTTGGTCTACTGCTACAGGTGTACAATTGTCGGCTTCGTCAATTCGTCGTCGTCTGCTGCGCCGTGGATTGCGTGCAAGGGTGCCTTTATACAGGATTCCCCTCACGGCGAATCATCGACGGCTGCGTCGGCAGTGGGCTCTTGAGCACAGAGACAGGCGAGCTGATTGGCACCAAGTTGTCTTTTCAGATGAATCACGCTTCAATTTGTGGACCCATGATGGCCGTGTTCGTGTTAGACGTTATGCCGGTCAACGCTGCCTTCCTGAGTGTATTATTGAACGACATAGTGGTCGAACACCCGGAGTTATGGTCTGGGGACGATCCAATTTGATACGAATTGAGGGTAATCTCAATAGCAACAGGTACGTCCGTGAAGTGCTACAGCCCGAAGTCGTTCCTTTCCTTCAAGGCATCCCTGGAGCTATCTTTCAGCAGGATAATGCACGCCCACATGTTGCGCGGACTGTTCGAGACTTCTGTTCAGCACAACGCATGCAACTTCTTCCTTGGCCTGCTTATTCACCGGATATGTCGCCTATTGAGCACGTGTGGGATATGGTTGGTCGGCGTCTCGCTCGTGATCCGCGTCCTGCAGTTTCCAAAGATGAACTTTGGTTGCGCATACAAGCGATATGGAATTCTCTTCCTCAAGAAGATATTCAACATCTGTTTGACTCCATGCCACGTCGTATAGCAGCACTTATTGCAGCGCATGGTGGCTGCACCAAATACTGATTTCGGACGCTTAATTTGTTTCTTTTGTTTTGAAAATTTCATCATTTATTTGTGTCAGTACAAGTCGTTTCTGCATTAAATTTCATTTGATTCTGATGATTCTTTCATGGTGTTGCATTTTCTACAAACAGCAGTATATATAAAATGATTGTGCTTAAAATTCATTTAATTTTCTAATTTATACTACACTTTTAACTAACAGTGTAAAGAGTTCATCTTTATTTCCTGATACAAATCCATTTAAACTTTCAATTTATTTCATCATACGATTTCTAAATCTTCCGAGTCGTTTTTCGTCTCGATACAAAATACTTAAAGATCCCTTCATCTAGGGTACTTAATTTGAACAATCCTTGCATTATTTTCCCAAACAGGGAACTTTTTTTTGGTCACTTCGTATTTGATTGATTGTCTGGGTGCATGCATGTCCACCGCTTTACTAATGTATCCCCTTCCTCTCTCATGTAAGATTAAGAAACTCATAATTTTAAGCATCTAAGTTTCTTCACTATGCCTCGACTAATTGTCTTAAAGACCTAATGTTAATAAGTACAAAGTTTTACACACACACACACAAATATACTATGGTGTGCAAAAGTTAAGGACGAGGTGACTTTTTCCAACTTAATGTTGAGCAAAAGCTTTCCAAATTAACACAAATAATACCATAAGATACCCAAGACGTAAGAACATGAGAAATGTAAGCAAAATTTACCAAAAAATATCAAAAGAATAAGAAGAAACTTTATTGAAAAAAAAAACATGGAGCACAATGCGACTGAAGGCCTATGCTGAGCATAAGGTTGTCAATGAGTTGTTAAGGCATTGCTGCCCATTCGTCTTGTACTGCCAATCGGAACTCTGGAATCATTACTGGTTGCACGTTATGAAATGCAAAGTATCTCCTTAGAAGAACCCATGTATGCTCGATGGTATTTGGATTCGGACACCTTGCTGGCCAATCCATGTGTTCAAAATCCTCACTGCCCAACAGCTCTTCTATAGCTACTGTACGATAGGCTAGCACATTGTCGTCCATAAATAGGAACTGCGTACCCATAGTGCCTCTAAAATGACGCATATTCGGAAGGAGAATCTCGTTACAAAAGCGGGTCCCGGTGACTGAACCTCCTTCGAAGATGTGAAGGTTGGTACTGCAACCAAGCATAAAGCCTCCACAAACGAGAACACTGTGACCTTCAAACTGGTCTCTTTCAATGATATTGGAGTGGCTATTGCGGATTTCCCGCTGTGTATGAGTCCAGAATAGCTACCTTGACTAAACCTCCTCTCTTGCGTAAAGAGTACTGATTATCTGTCAAATTCTGGTGTTTCGGCACCACAGAAAACGTCTTCTCCGATGAGTCGGGGTTAAAAGTACACACCGTACAGATCGTCGTAAAAATTGACCACCACTGTACAGTCTCCTGGCCAAGGTAAAACATAATATCGGTCATTCAGTCGCTTGTGCTGTATGTCTAGTGATTTCTCCCGCTGTCTGCCGCCAGTTCCTTCTGGCCTGTAGGGAAATATACTGGTCGTCCGCTGACGTGATTGCTCGTGGACGACCACTTCTGAACCTACACTAAGCCGTTCCTGTAGTTTGAAATTCTCTCCAATGTCGTGAATTGAGGCTGTAAGCAATCCCGAACTTCGCAGCCACACTTGTCATGCTTCGACCTTCCTCTGTCTTTCCAATGATTCGACCTCGAATAAAATCATCCAGATGTTTTCTAACAGATTGATTGTTCGACATTTCACACTGAGGCAGCAACTCGACGTCGTTTAATCCGACAACAACTCGACCGCGCAATCGCTTTCCCAGAAATGCTGAGCTTACACAGCCGGCTTGCTTTATCCCGCTCCGACCGTCCTGCATTACGTCTAGCTGCATATCTGCGCATGTGCTACCGCACCTCACCCTAGTTAATCTGATTGGTCTTTTAGTCCACTCTGCCTTTTCGTTCCGCTGATATGCTAATTTTTCGATTTCATCCTTAATTTTTGCACACCATTGTATTTTACTATTTATTTAAAAGAAGAGGTTAGCTGTGTGTGAATACTCACCTTTAAAATTTTCAGTCATAATAATAGAATTTTTTTTGAGGACTCATTCTGTTTAAATTCAAAAAGTGCAGAATAATACGGAAATACTTATATTCCAAATTTTTTTCTTACTTCTTCTAGATAAAATTTTTCATTGGATTATTCTTGAATTTGATGTCTTGATTCTTTAAGCAAACAGGATTAGATGTTATCTTATTGTAAAAATATTCAACATTTAGCCAAAATTCTATAGCAAGTTTCAATCCTATTGAGTCGCAATTTTCGTTACGAAGTCCAAAGAGTAGTTTTCTGTACAGAAACACGTGCTTTTCATACAAATAGTCAAAATGAATTTCCAATTGAAATTTTTATTTCACTGTTTTCGTGTTCATATAAACATCCTTTTTACTATAATATATTTTTTTTATATAAGCTAAATTGTTAGCTTCTTTTCCACTATTAACTGTAATAGTAATTTTGTAACATACTTTTTATACGTTTTGCATTCGACGGATGTAAGAAATTTCACTCACTAAAAGAATATTAAAACATAAGATATTAATTAGGATTCAAAATTAATTTTGTTAGGACTATCTTAGAACGAAATTACTTATTTTAGATATGAATATATCACATGGATGTTTCTTTTAGGTTTCAGAAATATCTTGCAATTTTACTTCAATGTAGAGAATATCAGAAATCAAAACTGGAAGCTTACGATTAACAATTTTATGCTACAATCTGTGTTTTTAACTCGAAGACTGACTTTCTCGCCTTACAATGGCAAATTGCATCTGTTACAGACTACAATATATTGTAATGCTCAAAGCCATTATTGGTGAGTCACAGTTTTCTCTAAAAAAGAAAAAAATTCACTACTGTTCTTAAAATGATTTTAATCGATTTTTTTAAAAATCTTATCTGTTCCTCTATTTATTATCATTTGAGAAAATATGCCTTTTAATTCTAATACATACCCTTTTATTTTCACGTGATTATGGTAAGAAATTCAAGAGAAAATTCTGGATTTCTTTAATTATTCCCTTCCTTTTTATAACTATTTTTTATAGTTAGAAGGAGAGTGATCATCTAAACGATTGCTATTTTATTTTTTACTGATAGTTTTTTAACGTCGTATTTATAAGCAACACGGCGACTATTGGCAACAGTCCTCGTTATTTTGACTCTCGATCAAGTTGCGAGCACGACATCTGAGCTGGCATCTCCCTCTTCAAACTTCAAACCACGTCAATAGAGGGATTCGGGACCTTCACAGATTTAACATGCATCAGCACCGCTACACGTCGGGTGAAGCGTGTTTGGTGATATCAGGTCTTGAACTCACCACACGACGGGAACAACATTGGCCGTGAGATCGAGAGCATCACCACTAGACTACCGCGGCCATCACTCTTTTATTGCTTAACAGTTAGAAAATGTTTCGTGAGGCAGTCGAATTATATTTAAAATTTATCTGCGTTGAATGTTTGAAGTTATCTTTACCATTGAGAGATATAACAGTTGAGACTCTCCCTCTAAACATTTTAATAACATACTATTTAAGTTTACATTTTGAAAATTGATGATCTTAAAAAGTAAGAACGAGGGAGCCTTTTATCTGTGTTACTCGTAGTATTGCGTGTATATATATCTAGAAGTCTCTTGAAATAACAAAAATTATTGAAAGCAAATTTCCTATATGCTTCTTTTCTGTTAATTTTACATGAAGAAAAATGTGTGCAAATTTAAGGTCTAGCAAAAATTTTAGAGCTTTTTGTTTAAAAAGAAGTATTCTTTAAGGACATGTTTAAAAGACAAACAAGTAGCATTGCTAAATATTTTTAGTCCCTTTGCTTTTAGCCTTCAAAAAGAAAAATTAATTTAAAACTATTATCTATCAGCACCCCTCCCTAAGTATTCATAGCTTTCTTCTTTATTAGTTTAATTATCTTAAGATAACTCTTTTCTAATGACTATGAATGAAACAGTAAATGAAACAATTACAAAGTAAGTACTTTATCAAGGTCATTTTTATACAAATTTCAAGAATTGGGTAAGATGAGCCAACAAAGTTTTACAGCTTCAAATTTGAGAGAATAATTTAATATATATATATACTTGTTTTAAAATTATATTTATTCAAAATGTTTTCATTTGCACCATTCTCATAAAATGTAAAACTGAGTATTAAGGTTGAGCTCGACACTAAGTAACTAGATTTGTATGACATATACCGGCAATAAAGAAAGAAGAAAACTAGCTTCATTTTATCCATAATTAGACAGAAATATTCTTATTTATAGAACTCCAAAATATTTAGATACTAAAATATCCTACTCAAAAATGCCTATCATAATACACAGACAATTCATATATAAATATCAGAAATTGTTCAATAATATTTTTTTTACCAATAGCAAAGTGCATTAGACACTCAGAGCTCTTTCAACAAATTGCTTAATTTTCTAACGTTAAAGTTATAGCCTTTATTTATTTTTGAATATTTTTAAAAATGGAAGCTCTCGAAGATGAGGAACATCATTTAAAAATTTTTGAGTTAAAATTTACCTGAGATGGTCTGAGGTCTTACCTCCCCACAATATGAAAAAAACAGCATTTTAGTGTAATCTTTATAATACGATATTAAAGGTGAACACACAATAATTGAAAGGTAACATTTTAGGTAAAAAGGTAAAAGGCCCATCAATATTGAAATTAAGGAATTTAAACTGAAACACAACAACTATAATTTAAGTTCATAATTCGAATGATTTTGAATAACACAAATATCTAAATTTAAAACAATTCTATATCGTTTACTAACATACGAGTATATACACAGACTGCCATCTGTGGGCGAATTATAGAAACAACACTCGTAAAACTGATTACGAGTCAGAAAAAAAAAATCCCTTGGAATTTATAATTTTTACTCATTTCTTCGGGACTCACTTGTTCTTTTCGTTGCTTCTTCCTAGATAAATTAACGGACAGGCTAATACAATCAAGCAATATTATGATTTTAAATGTTTGCTTTAATACTGAACTCTAATTTTATTAAAAAATTCATGGAACTCTTTTGTCAAAAAGTTACCAATTTGAAACCCATTTCTAACTTCTCCAAAATTTGCTTTAAATTGTGCATCTTCAAAATAATAAAAAAAAAACCCGAATATTAATGTATACATAAATACAGTACATGAGAAATAAATACAGTGAGCATCAGTACATCTCTGTACACATATATTGTAACCACAAAAGTCTAAGGCTTAGAGAAGGTTAGCTATCATTTTTTGATGAAAATTATAAGAAATACCGTGCAGGTACAATTTTAGACTCAATTATATCTTGTGTTGGAAAGTTTTCTGAAATTATTCTTTCTTTTCCTTACAACAGTAGAAAAAAATCATTTACAAAGTAAAATATCAATACAAAAGCTAGAAATAGACTAAGATAAAATAATGATTCGTGATATAAAAACTAAAATGATTGGAAATTTTTTTTTATCGTGAAATAACTACGAAAAAATATATCGCGCGAATAAAATATCGGTTCAAACCAATAATTTTTGTAATATTTATTTTTGATATATCTCAGCATTATTTGCTGAAAAAATAGAAATTTCGTAAATTAAAATTTTTTTATGACAACTTTGAGCTTCTGAAAAGAGTTATTATTTGAATGCTTAAATAATAATTTGATTTCAAAGGCATTTATAAATACTTTAATTAACTTCAATCTTTTAATATAAAGTTTTATCTTTTAATCAAATGCTTGTAAAGAATTTTTTCCCCATTAGAGTTCAGTAATTGCAAAAGTCCTTTTATACGTGTATGAATAAAACATTTATATAACCTTACAGATATGAGAACAATTCTCATTCAAGCATATGGGATATAAGAACCTTTTTTCCTAATGGAATAATATCCTATATTATTACCTATTTTTATTAGAATAATATTTTCATTTAATACCCAGAATTTAAATAGTATACATACATTTTAAGTGCTTGGATTGTTTATTTTTACCATCTCTTAAAGTGTGCCAATGGTTTTTCTTTTCCTAAAAAATATGTAATAATTCTGTTTTTTCGATAAATAGTCTTTGAATCTAAGATACGAGGGTGGATTGATAAGTTTCCGGCCTGACCAAGAAAAACAACGTTTTTAAGAATTTTTTTTTTATTTCTCAACATAATCTCCTCCAAGGCTGATACATTTCTCATAGCGGTGTTCTAGTCTAGTAATGCCATCTCTATAGACTGATTCGTCAAGCTCCTCAAAATACCCATTTACAGCTTCGATTACTTCTTCATTGTCCGCAAATCTCTTACCGCCAAGCCATTTTTTGAGGTTAGGAAACAGATAATAGTCACTCGGGGCTAGGTCTGGAGAGTAGGGAGGGTGCGGCATCAATTCAAACTTCAGATCGTTGATTTTAGCCATCGCAACGATTGACGTGTGCGCTGGTGCGTTATCGTGATGAAACAAGATTTTTTTCTTCGCCAGATGAGGTCGTTTAATTTTCACTTCGTGGCTCAAACGTTGCAATAAGTCTGCGTAGTATTGACCAGTGATAGTTTTACCCTTTTTAAGGTAATCAATGTATATAATACCTCTTGCATCCCAAAAAACAGTAGCCATAACCTTGTTCACCGAAAAAATTGTTTTTGCCTTCTTTGGAGTTGGTTCCCCTGGTCCAATCCACTGTTTAGACTGTTCTTTGGTTTCAGGAGTGTAGTGGTGGACCCAAGTTTCGTCAACGGTTACGAATCGACGCAAAAATTCGCTTGGATTACGCTTATACAACGCCAAATTGGCGGTAGAAATGTTCTTTCGAATCAATTTTTGGTCGACTGTTAGCAAACGCGGCACCCATCTTGCACAGAGCTTTTCCATATACAAATGTTGGTGCAAAATATTTTGTACACGTTCATATGACATCTTACAGGTCTCAGCTATCTCACGCACTTTTAATCTGCGGTCTTTCAGCACTATTTGATGGATTTTTTCGATCATATCTGGAGTTGTGACCTCAATGGGGCGTCCTGAGCGAGGCTCATCAGAGGTGCTCACACGACCCTTTTTAAACTCGGAAACCCACTGCTTAACGGTTGAATATGATGGGGAGGATGTCCCCAGTGTTGAGTCCATCTCTTCTTTAATTTCCTTCGGCGTTAACCCCTTCAAATAAAAGTATTTGATGACAGCACGAATTTCCAGCTTTTCCATTTTTACGAAAAACACAGAGGCGTCTTGTTCAGCGTGCTCTCAAACCTAAACTAACATGGCGATCGGACTGAAACTATAGCTACAAGCTATCTAAGGATGGTACTATAGAACGCCACCTCAAGGTAGGCCTCGTGGCGCCA
>BMAW01045417.1:175957-188092 GCA_019974015.1 Nephila pilipes
GCTCTTCTGTATTCCATTGTTCTACTATTTTTTCATTTATGATACAGTTAGAATTTCTGTATTCTTAATCTTCATTCATATTTTTACGAAGTTGATTATTCTTTATCCTAATTGTTAGGTAATTACAAAGTTCCAACTTAAATGCGACGTTTTAATTTATTTGTGCGTCTAACCATGAACAAACCATATTATACAATTTCATGATCTGTAGTATATGTCTTGAAGTCAGTCCCGATGCATATACTCATTGAAAAAAGTGCAAGAATTTCGAAATGAGTTTTTCTAGAGAACTATTACTTATTTGAATATAATGAGGAGAAAACCTTGAACATTCGAATATATCACTTAATAGTTGTGAATACAACATAATAATGCATATATTAAATAGAATTTTTTTTGAAACCTCAAAGAATGAAATGTATCAATTAAAGTATATTTTTCGTATACCCAGGCTATATATCTTGATAAATATTGCGTAAAAAAGGAGAGTATATTCCTTTTTTTTCTGTCTTTGCTTAAGAAAATGAATTTATAATTGGAATCTGGTTGCATATATCTGTGGTTGATAAGATTTTGTTTAAACAATGATTATTGTGACGTGTTCAACTTTATAATAAAGTCAGCATACACGCACATACAAATATATATGTGTGTGTGTGCGCGCGTGTATATATATATATATGTGTGTGTGTGTGTGCGCGCGTGTATATATATATATATATATATATATATTTACATATATATTATATAATGAATGATATTATACTTTAGTTGAACGTTAATGGCTTCATACAGGGCCGAATATATTTTTTTTTTATTTATTCTGTCATACTTTAGTTGGGCTTCGGCCATTAAGGCGCCGAAGAGAAACACCATAAATACCTCAGATGATCATCAGAGAGGAATGTAAGAGCAAGAGTGTAAAACCAAGAAAGGGCGTTTCGCTGTGTTTTTGGTTATATAGCAGAGATTTTTCTCAATAAGCGTCATAGAACATGTGAGATGAATGGAGGGATTTCGAGGGAATTTAAGTGCAGACTTAAAGTCTGGTTCGTAGTGAATATTGCTGCACTGGAGCACCTCACCCGGTTTGGGTCTTCATCTCTATATCTGGAAGTTAAGCCTGGTTAAATTGTATCAATGCCCATGTTTAATTTTGGATGCTTCTTTAGTTAAAATAACGGGTCATCCCTACAGGTCTGAAGCTGTGGGAACAGCTGACATTCCAGGTTTTAAGAGCGTGTGATTGCATAAATTAAGTTAAAACGGAATGGTATCAGGAAATACGAATGAACGTTTTTACTTTTAAATGAAAGAATTGTAAAAATCAAGAAATTAAATTATTATTATGAGAAATTAATGATTAAGTTAAATCATTTAAACCCCCATATATATACTCTCTATATATCAGATTTTTGTCTCATTTTGTATACTTTTTTAAGCATTCTTGTGACATTTCTTTATATTACTGTATTTAATATTAATAAACCTGGAGTGGTATACTTGGAAAATCTTAATTTTTCTCTTTAGTTTTTAATTTTTGATTTCTTAGCATTTTGTTTTTAAGAGATTTTTTGCTTTTTTATGTTTTTTCTTTAAAATTTTTTTCGGATTTAAATTTTCAAAATTTTTTCAATAATATTTTTTGTGTTATGACCATTTTTCAGTAATATGTTTTGTTGATGAGGATAGTTAGGCCTGTAACTCTAGAATAACCCATCTTAACAGTCTAAAGCCTGCTACAAATATCAAATATATTATTCTGTAGTCTTGTGTTTTCAAAAACTTCTCCGGCATTAATAAATAATATTTTCAGGCTTGTATCTTACATATCATTTGATTAAAAACAAGTTGGTAACACCGGTATCTCAATTAAAAGTAGCAGAAATTTAAAAAAAAAGTTAACTCATTTGGTTATTTAGTTTAACATTTATTTAGAATAAACTGAAAAGAGAAAGAATGTTAGATTTTTCTTTTTTTTAAAAGGGAATATTCTGCAATATTGAAAGAAAAACGCTTCATTTAAAGAGATAATACGAGATTCAGATATTATAAAGCAAAGTGTCCACGCTCTGATTGCGAAAATAAAACTTGTGCAAGAGCAGGAGTATTTAATTATTAACTAAATAATGTTATTTTTATATTACAGTAAATTTTAATTTTAGAGTTGGGCAGTTTTAATTCCTATTATTTATGCGAATAGGAAATTGTGTCTGATATAAAGAATGAACGTATAGCATTTTTGTAGTCTTTTAAAGATTAATGCTGCTTTCCTAACTTCCGAACCTTAGTGAAGCAAATTTATAAAGACTTTATAAAGAGAGTTTTAAATATTCCTTTACAAACTACATCGGGTTGAGTTAGAATGAGAACTGCATTTAGAACCTATAAATTTATCATGCATGTATCACTTGATATTTTATTTGGTATTATTCTTAAGGAGCTGCAAAATTTAACTTCCCACCAATTATTAGCTTAAAATTATGAGGTCGGTCATCGGTAGCCCTCCTAAGCTTAGAGAACGATATTAATTATAACCAACTATTCGCCAACCTCTAATAAGAGGAAATATTGCATTACAATTATCACGAGAGTGGTTTTAAAAGTATCCGTGATAAGAATATACGAAATGGGATATTAGGAATGGGAAATGGGAATGGAGTTACTCACTGTAGTATTGTCCATTGATCTTTTTTCCTTTTTCTGGAAAGTCCATTAGTATGACATCTTTCGCCCCTAAGAAATTTCGTTACCACAACTTTTCCACCCTATGAGACCATCTACGCTTTCTATGGCTCAAATTCTCTGGAAGCAATTCCCAGTTTTGATTCTTTCTTGATTTCTAATGTATAATTATGAATCCAGGTCTCATGGATGGTGACAGTTTTACGCCAAAGAGGATGATGACTGGATGCAGCAACAATCAAATTTTGATTTGGTAGCAAATGATTACCAAATCAAAGCTAACGTATGATTTAGTGACATATTTATTTTGGTGCCATTTTGTGATGGCAGTACACATTGGTTCAATACCAATAATACAATTTACCTTATAAACGCCATCTATCGACCAACACTGATACTTTTTGAACCACCCTCGTACATTTTAGAGTGCACTTTGAATCATCATCTTCCTTTGAAAATAAACTCATATAAAATTAGAGATTTATGTAATAATTCTGTTTGACTTAAGATGTAAGGAAATAGTCAACACATGATTCATAAAATAACCTTGAGTTAATTGTTATGGCATTGATTTTAAAACCGACTTTATCTTACATAGTGTATTAGCTTAGAAAGCTAGGAACTAATTCAAGTGTTGCTTTCACAATTCCATTTTTCAGTTTTTTACTTAAACCTGTTTTGAAACTAAGAGATTGATTTCCCTTTCTTTAAACACAATAAGAACTAAACGTATCATGAAACGAAGGGAAGAGAGATGATGATACCATTATAATTAACCTGTTCCTTTCTATTTCAGATTAAATCTGTATTTATCTCTCAACCTATAATTTCGAAACTCATAAATTAATACAACTTTTTTGAAAATTCTATCATTAATGTTTGATCCATACAGTCAGAAAATAAAATTTTCACACAATTTTTTCGAAATTATTGTTACATTTCTTTTCAAATCATCATCTAAAAGTCTGTTCACTATTTTGATTTATAAGAGTATTGCTCACAGAAATTTTGAATTAATGTTGTAGCGGCTCTCAAAATGAATTACAAAGAAGACTATCAAACATCTATCTGTCATTTTTGAAGCTCTTTGGGCTCTTAATATTAGAAAACTATTTCTTTTATAACAAATCTCCCAAAAACTTTTCCTAATGCACGCTCTTTGCGAAGTTGTATTGCGGTCACATACGGAGATAATATTTCAGATCATTTGTCAATACTTTCTTCTTTTTTGAGCCATCTTAAAATGTTTGAATGCGGTAAACGTTTCCAGAAAAATGTGCAATATGTTATTGAAAGAAATAACTTAGAAGTAAAACTATTTATTATAAAATTATGTTTTTTCTCGAAAGGTACAGTAAGAAATAGAAAAAAATATTGTTTTACTTTTATAACTTCCTTTTCAATATTAATTAATTAATATATATTTATAACTGAATTTTATGTTTAACTCACTCATTTAGCTCCTTTTTCGTAAATTTCAGCTCTGAAACTATAGTTGACAGCTAGCCAATATATTTGATTTTAAATCTTTTTCTTAGAATATTGAAATTTGAATAACATTAAATTACAGATATGGTTTCTTATTTTAGCTTCAAAGTATAAGAAAGTCCTTGTGCATATTAGGTAATTCTAAAAATCTGTTCTTTAAAAATTTAATCAGCCCTTATTAACTTTAAAAATGGTAGAAAAAGCAAAATGGTAATTAAAAATACTTGATATTATTAAATAAATTTCTGAAACCAAATGAAATATAGTAGCTTTAGTGTAAGTGTTGCAAGTAAATGGTTGAAAAAAAGTAAGAAGACTTGATTTAAAAGTTAATAAATAAGAAAAAAGAAAACAAAATAAAAATTAAAAAGCAACTCATTAGTTTTGAAATAAATAATTTTATACTGTTTTATTCATAATTACATCATTACGCTATTATAAAAAATAAATCCAATTTCTTCAAGCTACACGATAAAATTAGGTGTATGTCTAACTCACTCATATTTAACGATCGAATCTAAATATCGATTCTAGGTCGATGTGGATTATGGCGGCATTTTTAGTTGAAGAATTTATTATGGCATAAAACAGGTGCATCTGAAGGAGGAAGCCCAGTGTAATAATCTAATTAATATGTTAATTACATTAGTTAGTGATTTAATCATATTGATCGCTCAAAGATATCTGCATTTAATTGGAGTGAAAAAACACTTAGAATGGGAGAATTTTGAACTTTATGCTAAGCCAAGATGTTTTAAAACAATTTAAGGCTGAAAGGCTTTACTGGTACTAATAAAATCTAAAATATTTATTATAAATAACAGATTCTCATAAATGTTAGGTAGTGTGTATTAAATATTTCCATTATAATACTTTGTTGTCGGATGCAGACGACTTTGTTAGATGGCTTCGGTAAAATAATTTATTCATTTAAAGACCAGTTTAAAAACTGTTATTCAATTCACTGCATTTTTTAATTGGTGAAATAAAAAGACTTATATAGTGAACTAAAACATATAATATGTATGATTAGATATGAAAAAATGTATGTATTATTTTTATTATACAGTTTAACAATACAATGAAATAAAATTTATACAGTATATAATGAAATAAATTTTAAATAAATAAAAGTAATTACATGGAAGTTAAAAATTGAATTGCAACAGAAGAAATGTCAGTTCCTAAATTTTTATTAATTTACGTTATCCATTTTCAATTTCTATTTTTATCAATTCCCTGATAATAATCAAAATATGTTTCTTCATAATTAAAACCTAAAATTCTAAATAAAACATATTGTTTTAGATGACAGCATTTGTTTTTGCTAGACATTTTCTCACCTATTATTTCAGAGGCAGAAGACTGCAACACATTAGTAATATTAAAAGTTACTAAAAAACTCAATAAATGTCATTGTTTGATAAAACGAGAACAAAATTGTTACCATGTTATAAAAGCTTGGATAAAAATTTAATCTACTTATATTTCCATTATTTATTTTTCAAATTAAACTGTGAGCATTTCTAGCAAAGTTCAATACGTTATATCGTTTTCTGATTACCTTTAATTTTAAAAGTGTAAAAGTGAATGTTCGCTTTTATATACGTGTTTATATACAAATATTAAACATTTTTAACAAACATATTATGTAAGAGAAAAATTAACATACAAGAAACTAAATTTGAATCTCATACATGCTTAAATGATCTTGTAGATGATTCAAACGTATTACAGAAAACAACTTCAAGTAAATTGATAGTTCTTATCGTACTTACACAACTTAAACAAGACATTATCTTCAACTCTTTCCATAGTAAATCTTTTAAAAATATATTATTTTTTTGACAGCTTATAAAATCAAGACTGCAACTAAAGGAAATAATACAATTTGTAAGCTTCTTGAATTTTATTTTTATTAATATTTCTGCCCTTATTATAATAAAAAAAATTTAAAGGATGGAATTCTTATAAAAAGTTAATATGTGAATTAATAATGTGTTTTTATATTTAATAAAATTATTTTGTCTAGAAATTTTTTTCCGTTCAATGTTTAACAAAATTCCTAATAATTCTGTTAAAAAGTAATAATTTATGTTCGTGTTAATTCCTTTCTTAGTTAAAGAGTAAATGCTTAAATTTTATAGAAATTTATACGTTATACAATAGTTGTATACATGAATGGTATCATTGCTTAAATTATGATGCATCACTTAATGGTATCTAAGTGGAAAATATACTTGAACGTATTTAATGATAAGTCTTATTCTTAAAGGAATTTTTATTAATAAAATACTATGAAAATGTATATGACTAATATCCAATAAATGTCAAAATGCAGAAAAATATGATGGTTTAATTTCAAATACAGTTTTTGACACTTAATGCCATATTCAAGTAAAACATTTCTAAACAATATGTAGTTGCATCTAGTTATTTTAACGAAGCTTTAGATAAACTTAACTCTAATTCATTCAGCAAACACGTAGGAAAGATTCATAATTAAATAAGAAAACACAACTCAAATAAGAAAGGTTTTACCAAATTACAACAGTAAACACACACAAAACACAATAGATAAAAATAATATCTGAATTAAAGCATTATAAACTAAAGAAAATATTTTAATATTCCAAGGAAGTTAAATAATTTACCTGCAATACAGCACACAACTTTATATTGTTCAATAAAATCTTTAAAAATTTGTGATAAAGCTTCAATTTTAAAAGTTCTATTTTGATTGGAGCTTATGAAAGGAATAAAAAAAGGTGATAATCTATAAGCAAATATTGGATCACCATTAATCACAACAAAAATGTTATTAAATATAATTCTTTTATTCTTACAATAACCCGGTAAATCAATTGATTCCAATAATCGTTGACTTATAATATTCTAGAAACCTAACATCAAAATTGTAAAAAGGAAAAAAAAAATATTCTTAATGTATTTATATAAATAATAATTTTGATTGTTGTATTTGAAAATTCTTAGAATAATAAACGTGAGGTGATAATTTTTTGACTTAGAAAACTACTATGTAAAAAAAAAAAGAATGGTATATCCTAAATTAATCAGTTGATTATCTGTTCTTCATTTATGTTTAGTAATATTGTAATAATAATGATTTTATTAATAACGTATTACAACAGTCCAAGTAGTCATCTGATAATAAGTTGCAGTAATTTTAAAGGCTTCAGTTAGTATCAATGAATAGCATGAACAATAATAAGTAAATGTTGTTTATAACATCATTGTTGAAAGTTAAAAAGCTAATTTAAGTCAAGAATGATTTGAATGCAACAATGGTATGGTAAAAATTCTAATGACCGTAATCAGACCAAAATGCCTTCGAAAATAAGCTTGAAACACCATATATCTTTCAATAAATTTATTATGTTTTTTAATCTGATGAATTATTATACTAGTATAACAAATTTTAATATGTATCTTTACTGTTCTGAATTAATTCTTCGGTGGAAATGTAATCTCACTTATCCTAATCTAATTGAGTTGGCTTAATGTTTTCTACTTTGAATCTTATAATGTATATAAATTCAAACATTTGTTCTCCCTTTTTTCTGTTAAAATTGAGAAAGAAACTTTAAAATAAAATGAGAAAATATGAAACATTAAATAATGATCTTATTATAAATAAGACATAAACCAGACATAATTTTTATTTAAAATTTAGAAAAATAAAATATATTACAGAACTCAAGATATTTTACATAATCTTGAGTCATTCTGTTGGAAAACATTAGTTTAAAAATTAACACTCTAAGTTTTCTTTGACAATTATTAGTACATCATGAAATATTTTTATAGAAAGTAATAGAATCAGTACTGGTTTGGTTCTGTTCACTGTACCTTCTTCTATCTGAGCTTTTCTAGAGAAGAATTTCTTCAATTTTTCATTATCATTTATTTCATTATCAAACTATTGATTATAAAAATGTTATTCATTTTAACTCTTATTTATCATTTTGTTTCATATTTTTATACATTTTTATTTTATTAACGTTTTCATAACCTATTGTTCAAATTTGCGTAAGAGTCATTTTTCATTTTTGGTTACATAAAGTTTGAATTATAATTATTTATATTGCATTTTTAAGAGTTTGAATCAAATGTTTTCGATTAAAAATTCCAAAAGTAAAAATTTTATTCAAATATTTTGTAGAAAATTTCTACCCCTCACCCCAATATTTTATGTTTAGCATCTTAACTCTTTTAATTCTCAATTTTCCAATGTATCATATTCCATATCTTCTTATAAATATTTTAGTTATGAGATGAACAAAATGCTTTCTCCAGTTACATTTGATGCCGATAATAGCTCATTAAAGCCGTTAAGAATGTATTTTGAAAGAGTTATAACATTTGATACCGCAAACAAGCCTTTCTGTTGACTGCAAAAAGATCTATGGCTGAAAAGAAAATGGGGATAATGTTTGTTATAATTATATATCTCTTTTGATAACAGAAAGTCGAATGCAAGCGTTTTTGCGATTAGGATATAAAGAATATTGAATAACTGTAAATGCACCTTATTGTCCACAGAAGCATGCATTCTAAGCATGTTTTCGACAGAGTAAAGTAATCGAAACTTGATGTTCTGAATTACTTACATTTCTTGTTTTTGTATTACATGTTAGTTCTTTTGATGATAACTAGGTTAATATTTTTCATCTCGTTAACTTGTATTCAATATAAGTAATACCTAATTTAAATTTGTATTTAAATTATGTTGTCCACAGATATCTTTCAAACCTAACAAAATTTTCTATTCAAATTACGTAATCTTTTAAATATTTAAGTGTAAAATTTCACTCATCCTTATAACTAGAAAAAATATAGGTATAATAACTATAATTGAAAAGGAATGCATAATAAATGTGTTTCCAGAGTTCTCATGTAACGTTTTTGGCGAAAAAATTATCTTTGACTTTTGCACTTGGAAAGGTTTCAACAGTTCAGCAGAATTTTTTTGTGTTACATAAATCTTGTACAATATCAATATAAAACCGAATTAAATTCCAAATTAGATTCTTCCCTTCTAGTTGTGTGTAAGTGGGTACTAAACATTACAAAAGTTAATATATTTCGATTTAAAGTTTTCAAAACATTATTCAATTGAAGTGTTTTTATGAGTGAAACGCTACTTATATATATATATATATATATATATATATATATATATATATATATAATGCATAATTAAAAACTAGTTACCCGACGAGTGTGACTGATATGTTATCATTTTAATATAATCGTAAATTTCTTAATTTTCAATAATACTTATAGTAATTATGCAGTATACTAATTAGGCCGTTATATAAGTTTTTGAGCCCACCTCACCCCCTTATGTATTATATACATGTCATTGCCAAAGTTCAAGTTTCATAACTCGCGCATTGAAAATAGTTTTTTCATTAATAATTATATTGGAACTCTCTCTGATAACTTCAAACATTATCTCTCAAATTCCTAGAATTTTCAATTAAAATATATAAAGGAAGAGGGAGTGTTCAAAAACAGAATTTAGATTGAATAATTTAATTTATTTAAGCTTATATTCTTTCAACTTCTCTTTATTTTTCTGTATAAATTCTGCAGCTGTAATCAAAAGAAAAAAAAATAAGGTATTTCATATTCAACTGATACATTTTGAAGCAAATTTTCTGCGCAAATAATATTTATTACTCCCGCATTGTATAAAATAACAAATTATGCTTTTTTCATTACATGAAAATCAAACACTAATCAAAATACTTCCTTCTCATTTTTTTTGAGAAGATATTCTTACACTCTTTACAGAATTAGGTTTATTTAATGGTACATCATAAGTTTTAGTAATCAGTTCAGTTTTAAGGAATAGTACAGAAATTTTACTAGAATTTGAGTGTATAGGAAAGGTTATCATATATTCTACAGATATCTTGCTGTAAATAATTTTATTTGGCTTGTTTTTTTCTCTCTATCTATTTCACACGACTAATGCATTATAAAAGATTACAAAAATTTAAACTCAGTTACTTAATTCCTCACTGAAATGTAATTTATCATCTTAAAGGGGTTGCAACACATATTTTCATCATTTTAAGCCAACTACGTACACATTTAATTTTAAATAAATTAAGAAATCATTGAATTAATTTTAACGAATCTCCCATTGATAGTATTATCGTTACTTTGAAATGTAGAGATCTTTAAAAGAGGTATTAGCAGAAATTGAGAGGGGGGGGGAACTGACATCTTTTTGCAATATAAATATAACTAGTCAATATTTTATTATACCTCTTCGAAACGTAATTTATCATCTTAAAGAAGGCAATATATTTACATGAATTTATGTCAATAACATGAATATTCAGTTTTAAAAAAAGAGATCATCGAATTAATTTTAATGTGTTTTACATTTATAATATAATCGTTTCACGGAAGTGAAGATATCTTTCATAGAGGGGTTAATACAAGATGAAAAAGAACGAACAATTTTTTTTGCGATATAAATATAAACAATATTTTATTAAATAACATATTTTTTATCCGAGATAATCCCTACCAAATAAGGTACATTTGCTTTGAACTGAAGTAATATTTTCATTCATAATTTTCTTTTTTTAAAAAAAATAAATTGTTATAGTTTTCGAACTATGTCACGCTAACAAATATTAGGAAAAATAATAAACAAACAATAAACTTATACCTTAATAATATATCATACTCATGATTTCTCTTATTCTCTTTCTCTTATTTTTTTCTATTCTATAGAACTAATGGCAATACAAAAATGGTGAAACCAAAGTAATGTAATCAACCCTATTGATTTAGAGTTTTATTTCAGCAAGACAGCATTTGGCTCTCCCTTCATTACCCATTAGAGAAGTCTAATTGGTTTAATGTTGATCATTGTGGATCCTTTAGATGCTACTTGCACTTACAGACTATACATAATGAAATAGAATCCATTGGAGGAGGCAGAAAAAGAACATAGCTTTCAAAGAATCCCAAACTTTACTGAAGCTTCCAAGAGAATAAACGCATATTTCAGTAAAATTTATCTAGCAGAAACGTTTAACAATTTGAAGTAAATTATAATCATTAAAAGGATGTTTTAAATGTTCGATAAATAATTCCAAAATTAATATATCTATAAAAGGAATTTATATAAATAGTTAAAAAAAATAGCTTATGCGTATTTAAATGAATTGTTATATAGTTGTACGGTTATAAATGTCGAACTTCTGTTTTCTTTAAAAGTAAAACTTAATTTTATCCATACTTTTTTTGATTTTGAAATTTAAAATTATTGAAGGATACAATACAAGTGATATTCGTTTTTAAAATAATATTTTTAAAAGTTCCGAAGGTGCTTACCAATGAAACAAAAATTTCAGAAATTTATTTTTAACATTATCTCAAACAACAGGTTAATCGTAATATTCATTTTATTTCCAATTTTTTTCTTTTTTTAATAAAAAAAAATTATTTTAAGACTATAATGTTTAAGTTTATATATTTGCTAATCAGAATTTCTTCTAAGGACTCAATGCAATAATCAATAGCAATAAATTTTTGAAATTTTTATTCAAACATCATGAGAGTGAATAAATAAAAAAGCTTCAGTGAGAGATAAACGAAAATTGTAATACTTAAGACTCTAGTGAGTAATTGCAAAATTTTTCTGTTACATTTCGAATGAGATAGTAAATATACGTTGAAAAATTATCACAAGAACCTTAAGTGCCCTATTTCAAGAAAAATATTATATTTCATTATGGGTTAGGTATTGAAAAGTACTGCATAAATTTCTAAACAGGAATTTAAACTTCGTAAGGCAAAAGAGGCACTTAGACTTCTAATTAATGTAAAACATGCAAAAGTTTAGATTATGTGTTATTAAATGAAGTTATTGTACACACACACACACACACACACACACACACACACACACAC
>BMAW01045417.1:188292-204899 GCA_019974015.1 Nephila pilipes
TGTCCTCAGTCAACATCATTCCAACCTGATCGATTCGAGCGCCACTGTAATCTGGCTCTACAGTGCGCTGTCGTGAGTGGCAGCTGGAATAGCGGTCGGTACGAGCTTAGATTTCGCTCTATCAGCCGTCTGTGAATGGTCATGGTGGACACTCGTGCGCGGGTCACACGTCTGATGGTTGATAAGGATGAATCAGGTGCTGTGACAGCTCATCTGGCAATTCCTCTGTCCTCTCAATCTGCTGTGGTACTAGGTCGACCTCTACCATGATGACGCTGAAATCTGCCACTGTACACCCATTCTTGCCAACATCTTCAAATCTCCGCATCGCTACGACCCATATGACGGGCGATTCTCCGATTTGTGCCTCTTTTAATCCACTGATACGAACTCTTTGAAACTATGACAGTTGCTCGTATTGAGCTCGAGTCCTGTTGGGAGGCATTTTTTCAGTCGTTGAAAGATATCCTAAATCGCAATGGAACAGAAAATTTGACCATCAGATAGAGAATCGCTTCTTATATACACCTGCTGAGTGCGCAGTTTTGATGCTCTGTACCTCTCGTTATTCATTCATTGGACTCCAAATTTTAATTATTTGCATGTTCGGTAAAAATGTCGACCTTACAAAGCACTTTCTAAGTGAGAAATCCACTACACAACTTTTCTTTCATGCAGTGCTTCAGATGTCGTTTCTACCTCCTGCGTCGTCTAAATGTGCTGATATACTAATCATTTGCATATCCCAAACCTCTACTACCTTTCATGTGATTTTGAAGTTCGTCCGGACATTCCTTCTTAGTGTTACAGTTTTAATGGCCAACAGTGAATATTATTGTATATGCTTTATACTCCTTCAAAAGTATTTTAGATTGCCATTTCCTAAAATATATATCAGTTAATATTTGTATTTCTGTTTTCCCTGGAGAGATTTGTACTATAAATTATAACTAATTTAGTGATAACTGTTGGTGATGTATTTTTCCGGCCTGAAGAAAAATAGATTGAATACAGATTTTTTTTCACATTTTTCAAAATCTGTAAGCTATGTTAATTTTAAAATATTTTCTAGATGTTTTAGATATTTGTGTATATATATATATATATATATACATATATATATGTATAGAAGCATTGATATATATACATATACATATATATATATATATATAGTTATATGATATATATATATATATATATATATATATATATTTATATATATATATATATATATATATATATATCAATAAAATGTGTTAGCCATGTAATATTACTTGAAAGATTTACTAACCATTACTTTTAACTATCAATAAAAATATTCCCAATTAATTTCAAGTTCGCCCAGTTTCTAAAATCCACAATGATTTAATAAAAAATGTAATTAAATAAAACAGGAATCAAATTAAATTCTTATTTGGTCTTCTTACTACTTATCAATGGTTATTATATATCTTTTAGCGGCCGCGATAGTCATGAGGTCAAGGTCGTGGGCATGTGGCTGGCGGTTTTCGTTGAGTCGTGGATTCTAGTCATGGTGCTCCCAAAGACCCGCCACGTAGCTGAGCTGAGGCACTTTAAATTTGTTGAGATCCCTAGTACTTCTTTTGTCGGAGTGTAGAGGTTTGGAGCAGGAGGTGGTAGCTTAGATGTTATCCTCATCACTTGACAGAGGCTCAAAATTCAACATCCGTCAATAAACTTATTGCTTCTCAGTGCGACGTTAATTCATAATCACAATCTGTGCCTTTTACTATTTAACTTTCGAGTAAAATAACGGAATCAACTCTTAGAAGTTTTCAGTAAGGTCGTAAAATTTGAAAACAAGCACATAAAATTTTACTTATTGAAGCAAATGTAATAATTCCTTTTACAATTTGCAAAATATTTTAAGTTAATTGAACATATTAGAAAAATATTATTACTTATTAATACGGTATTGTGTGATTCAGCTTTCTCACTCTAAAACTTTTTGCTGTTAAAAATTTTGAAGCTGCTTTGTTGTTAGTTTAATTTTTATGTAAATGTGATGGATGTATAATTAATATTTGCTAGCAATAATTCGAAAGAGAATTTCTTTCATTATTAAAAGTTTAAGTGGTGTTTCTTTCAATCAGTACTCACTGATTGTATTCGACGTACAGTCGCAACGGTTTGGTTATAAGTCATTTTTGTAAGATAACTAATTTCAGATGAATAAAAAACTTACCTAAGATCATAAAACGATCATTGATTATTTGCTTTAATAAGTAATAAATATTAGTGAGCTTGTAATGACTGTTCATGTTTATTATTTATTGTATGAAGAAAATCAAGATAATATATATCCATTTACAGCTTCCCGTCATAGAATCTTTACAGAACCTTTTGTAAGCTTTTCTGTTATTCTGACATCTGATGAATTAACAAATTTCGTAATTTACTTAACTAAGATAGGTAAATAAGAAAGTAGCCAGCATAAAAAAATTAATTGTATGCGACATATATTATGTGCATACAAAAAAAAAACCCGGCCTTGTTATTGAAATCAGAATTTCTTTTTCCAAATGATTTTTTAAAACCCTCTCTGAAACTTATGTGCTAGCCTTTTATCTTCTCTATCCACGGCTCCATTTTTTCAAAGAATTTTTTGGTTATGAAATCCAACGCAGATTCTTTTTTATAGTTTACCTGCGATGAAGTTTGGAACATTTCCAGAAGTGTATTGGAATTCTTCAGAACCCGCCTTTGAGAATACCTCCCTTAAAGAGTTTTATGTGGAAATGAAGAAAACGTTGTTTTATCAGCATAAGGGATGTATTTCACATTACATTTTTCAAATTGTGTTTTGGCTTCTAGTCATATTTCAAGGTATATTAAACCTTACTAACCGATATAGAAAATCCTGATTTTATTAATACCCTTTGAATTACTCAATTACCCAATTTAAATATATCAATAAAATATCTATAAATGTTTCAATGAGGGGACTTTTATCTGTGCATAGAACTATCTTCTGTTCTCTGAATAATCATTTAAGGGCATGAATAAATGAGCAAAGATTTTTCTGTAGTATAGAAAATATTGTTTAATTTTTTAAAAAAATGTAATGCGGAGTGGTAGAGAGGGGTAGTAGAGAGGAATATTCAAAGAGTTTAGTTGAGAAAGAGAAATCAACATGGTTGAAGAAAGCAGAGAAATCATTAGATGTAAAATGGTTACTTTGGGTCATAATTTTGTTTTCGTGATACAGCAAAAATTTTCTTGCGTTTCTTGTATGTGAAAATGCTCGTTTTATTAATTGTAAAATTTTTTTAAGGGAACTAAATAATTTATTTGTGTTAAATGTTTTGCATTTCAGAGACTTATTTATTGTAATTGGATTCTTGAGCAGCTATACATATTGATATTTTTTTGTTTCTGCTCACACCTACAATCTCTTAATTTAATTAAAATCTCTCCTTTATTTTAAATGGAAGATATATTTACTATTTAATTTCTTCAATTTTTTGTGTGTCCATTTTCTCACTATCATTAATTAGACATTTAAAATTGTCTTTTATACAATAAATCCACTCTTATATTTAGTTAAATGCTAACTTTACCAAAGACATATGAAACTCTTTGAAACCATTAGTATAGTACCGTGAAGAGTGTTAACTCTGCCATCTTATTTGACAACAGTCCTCTTTACTTTAAGAGAGAATAAAAATTCTTGTTAATGACATATATTGACTCTCTGGGAGAAAATATTTTACGAACTCAGATGCACGAAAATATTTCTCTGAGGTAAGATTTTTTTTTAATTTAAACAAGGTGATGTACATTTTTACTACTTTACTGATAAATTTCTATAACTCGAAATTTTAGATAATTTAAATCCCCCCTGGCACCCTGAATTCTGCATTAAAACAATGAAAAAAAAAAGTGTGGATGATTCAACTTTTATTAAGGAGAATTTGAATTTTTCGTGCGATAAAAATATAATGTATTTTGGGAGGAAGAAGACCAGTAAAAATCCCCTAACTAATGCAGAAGAAGCTATGATACATATTCAAAAACTCTGATGGTTTTTTGAAGGTGAGCCTTATGTAGAAATTCGATTCGTCATCATTTGACAGGTTAGAATCATTTGCAATGACTCAAAGACTACATTCAAAGAGGCAAGTAAAAATACATGATTTTTCAAAAAGTTGTAACTTCTAATAAAGACCTTCAAAGAAATATATAGTTTAATTGAAAAATATATAAATAAGTGTATTGTAATATACAAGCATTTTGTAAAATTAAGCTTTTTATTCAATATTTGATCACAGAGATAACAATTTTTTTTTAAAAAAAATTATTTAATCTTAGGAAAACCTTTATAATTCGAATTTTTGAATTGCTCGAATTTTTCCTGATCCTTTCAGTTTCGAATCATCCAAGTTTAATTGTATTTAAAGATAAAATATGATTAATGTTTGTTTCTCAGTTCTTTGTGTAATTTTAAATATCTGAGTTACATAAAAACAAAAATACGTTTTTTAAAACCCTATACGAAATATTTGACGCATAATATCTCCAAGGAGGATTTTATTATTACTGAAGTAAAAGAAAGGTCGTCAACATTTTAAAAAAATACGATCATAAAAAATACGTTTTTCATATACAGCTCTTACTCCGTCAAATGTAAGAACAGTTAAAAAATTGGTTCTTTGATTATATAATACCTTTCCTCTCCGAAGATGTAATACTTAAACGATAGTTTTTTTTCTTTCGCTTTTTGTTTCAAAGAGAAGGAAAATAAAAGCAGAAGGTTAATTTTTACTATTTTTTGCAATATCCCCGGTTAAATAAAAAATGAATGGGCTTAATTTTCTTTAGAGTGCTTTTTTGTCTTCTGATCTTTTTCTTTTAAACATGGTATCAAAACCGTATCAAGAGTAGAGATTTTATTTTGTCGGTGTAATCTACAGGCTTCACTTTCTAAAAAATTATATGAACTATACAGTTTACCTTTATTTTCAAAGCTTTAGGTGTCGTAATGTTTTTAGAATGTGGAAACGAATTTCTTTCTTAAGGTCATTTACTTAAAATACATAAGAAAGTATGGATGTTGTTTGGAAATATATAAATAAGAATCTCAGAATTTCTGAATCAAAATTAAAACTTAATATTTTGAAATTATGATTGTTTAAAAATTTAATATTTTAAGAATTTGATGTTTTAAAATTGTAATATTTTCTAATATTTAGTGTTTTACAATATTTTAAAATTTTGTTAAATTAAAATTTAGTATTTTAATTGAACACATTCACATAGTAATATAATAATTATATTTAACTAAAATCAGATAATGCAAAAAAACAGACCTTAAAAACTAGAAAGAAAACAGACACATTCCTGGATTTGGATGAAAAAATTTCCTAAATGTGAGATCCAGATATAGAATTCATTTCTTTTTTGACGATTGCGCTGCACATATAAATGAGTGGCTGCGGTAGCCGAATGGTAATGGTTGCGGAGGGCATGGTTGGCGTTTTCCCCTTCGAGTCGTAAGTTTGAGTCCTTATGCTACTAAACCACACTATACAGGAGGGGTGTTGTAGGTTCAATCTTTTGAAACAAAATGTCTTCCCATTGGAATGGTGTGGATTCTTGGAGAAAAAGGTGCATTCCTCAATTGTCATCCTTATCACAAACTAACTAAGTTTAATATTGTGTAGTGTTAGATCTCGTGTTGCGTGTGACTGAGAGGTTAATGAAGGAAATCAACATAAATAGTTGTTCATAGAAAGACAAAAAATAACCTAGTTAAAAATCATGATATATTTAATTTGCTTACTTTCGAAGAATACCATTAGTCTAAGAAATTTAAGAGTATTCTCGTAAACTACAATGATGAATGTCCTGAATTCGTATTAAATTTATTGATTCTAATTTTATTCATTTCAGAATCTATATTTCAATAAAAAAATGGAGAAGTCTTTCTAAGTTTTAACTAAAAAACATTTAAAGATTTCACATTTTATTAAAAGTTATTAAAATCTACAGAAATAAAAAAAAAAGAGTTTAAAATACTTGGATTCAGCATAGAAATTATTTTATTCTTTGTAATGTCTTAGATAAAATAGAGTGAAATTTCAGTTCATTATCATTCTTTAAATGTAATAAAAGATTTTACAATATTTCTTGAATATCATATTTTGTACACAAGAAGATAGTCAAATAAAACTGGTTTTCAATTACCTATTATTATTTGGTTGAATAAATAGAAGTTTTCAAAAGACTTTGAGAGCATTTATTTGCTTTCAAAGTATTATTTTACATATTTTACTTTCTTTCACATTTTGTATCATTTTATTTTAATCATTTTACATAAAACCATCTTTTATTGAAATTCTTTTGACGTATTTCTTTCTAAACGTCCCCTAAAATTTCTGAAGCATTTTATAAAGTACTAAAATAAAATTTTTTCAATTGATTACACGTAACTTTTATTAAAATTTTAATATGAATGAATAACTACCACATTAAATAATAATATAATTATAGTGTGAGAGTAATGCAACTTTAAAAATAATCTAAACATAAACATAGATATAATTTTCAAGAAGAGAATCAAAGATTATATAAGCAGATGGTTCCTTTCATATATATATATATATATATATATATATATATACAGGAGAAGAGAGAGTATATATATATATATATATATATATATATATATATATATATGTACTGAAAATTTATGAAAGAATAATTTAAAATATTTAAAAAGATAAAAATCCAGAAAGAAATGTAAAAATGAAAGAATAAAAAATAAATGAAAATATGGAACCCAGAAAGTCAAAAAGCAATTTCGGGTTGAGGACCAAATAAGCGGGGTTAAACTAGTTTAATGGTAACAACCTTCCCCCTTTGCGACTTGGTAGGCTGAATTGGGAAATCCAAATAACAAAAGAGAGTGTCAATTCATGCAGGCATGCTAGATAAAGCAAAATGCACGAACTTTCATTTCCCATTAATAAAAAGAAATTCGTTTGACATTTAACTTTTTTGATCAGATTAGAAATTTTAATTTATCAATAAACAATATTAAAAAATTGTACTCTTAAGTAATAAAAATATCTAAGATATGAAAATTAACCTATTACTTTTATAATAATTTTGAATAAAGCACCATCAGCATAAAAAAGACGTAAGCGTTGCTATGGCAAAAATTATACTTCAAAGTTTAGCTTATCACCAACGAAAAAAAAAAGAGCCCACGTTTGGTAGAATCTGATGTATTTACACCAGGAGGAATGCATTAGGCTTCTATTTTTTTACATTTCTACATTAAATTATTTAGGGGTTGATCCTTGCCTGATAACAAGAATGCGTTAAAAACAGCAAGTTAAGTTTCTTGCTTCAATTAGTTCAATAATTCTCATATTAATATATTTCTTTCTTTATTTATATGTTTTGTTAATCGTTCAAGTATTTCAGGTCTTACAAGTTTATTTTTTAAATATTTATTATTGCCTTTATAGAAATAATTAACTAAATATTCAAGAGAAAATTATACATTTTTTATACATGATTTGGTTTATTTGGATGTAATAAGGTTAGAATTGTATATGTATAATTATGTTTCTCATCAGTAATTCCCTCTAACAAATCATTATTAATAAATACATTACAATTTAGTCAAAAGACTCGAAATAAATTTTAATTGACTGATTGTTTCTTGACATCGCACCTAGAAACAACACGAAGACTATTGGCGACTGATCTTGTAATTTTGAACCTCGATCAAGTGACGAAGATGACACCTGAACTGACACCTCCCTCAACGAGCTTTCAAACCCTCTCATTGAGGTGACATTGAGTCTTAACACATTAAACGTGCATCATCTCCTCTATACGATGAGTTTAGTGGCATTAAGACTAAAGGCCATGATTAGACGGGAACAACTAGGACATCTAGTTCGGGACCATGACCACTAGGCAAACGCGACTACACTCAAAATCAATATGTGTGTGTTTTTTGTATCTTCATATTTAACACAAAGACTTTAATTACAAGAAATAAATGCTATTAATGACGTGTAATACCGATGCATACAAAGAAAATAAAGTTCAGTTATTGAAAACTTATATGTTTATAAATAATAGTATAGAATTTTGCATTAAAATGACAGAAATAGGCAATTATTATTTTTTGGATAATTCTAATCTATTTCTTTTATCATGGGATATTTAAAAGATCAATTTCTCATAATATACCAAACCGTAATACAGCAATGACAGCTTAATATTTTAGTGTGTATACCCAGAATATTTGATGACACCAATCGAATAAGAATAATAACCAAATATGAAATTGATTAATAAACTGTGAAAATGTAATACTCAAATCACTTGTTCATTAATTGAATCTCAGAGTATGAGTAATCTTATCTATGAACGAATAATATTTATTAGAAGAGAAACACATACAGTGAAATAACTCACTAATTTTGGGTGACTGATTCTTTGTTAAAAAGTTTTAATGAAGGTTTTGAATTCACAGTATTTCTATAAGCTTTTAAATCAGCTTTATATGCATATTGGAACCCTTGGAAGGTTTTTTCTTATATAAAATTTGATATAAAACTTTTTATATAAATTTTTTGGCCGTTACCTTTATAATAGTCCTGCGTTTTTTAAACGCTTTGGACAAATTCTTATTTTATTATCGTGAGGCGAATTATTTCTTGTTGTTAGGGTGTGGTATTAACTCCGTCATTTAAAAAGTTTTCAGTAATTAGCCACCAATTGTTATCCGAATTTTGTAATAATTCTTCCTTTATCTTACCCCTGAATTTAATTTCCAAATTTTCTGATATATATATTACGATTAACTCCTCGTGAAAAAAATGGATGTATATAAAATCGCGTTCAAAGAAATTCCTGGAACGTAATTAAAAATCCCATTTCATGATGCATTGTTCTGATTCAAATCTCCTAACACTGAACAAAACAGTTATAACAAAAGATAGTATTTATAATAAACCGTTGGATCAAGAAGTTGGAAGGTGAAGAATTTCATCATTAAGAGCGATAAAATCATTATACAAAGCTGTATTTTCTATAAATTATTCTTGCACAAAAAGTAAAACTACCAGTTAAAAACTGTAAAAAAGCAATGTTTTTTTTTAATATAAATTACTATTTTAATTCGTTATTTCGAAAATTCCATTCTTCCGAGTGCTTAGTTCGAAGGTAGTCTTTGTTTTGAAAATGCAATTTTTAAACTAGAAATTGTGGACTTTTTAGGTGTAACATATTTTCTCTATAAACTCCAAAACTTTTTACTATACACTGTCTTCATGGTTTTAAACAAAATTAACATTTTTATATAAAATTTTTCAGAATAATTCTATTCAAATCACCACCCAGATTAGATATTGATCAGAAATGAGTAGTGACTAAAGTGTAGGATTCAAAGTCCTGCTTTGTAATTTTCCTACTGCTTTGTATTTACAATTTCTGAGTTATATCCCATGCAATAAAATTTCCAAATCGAAAGAACATTTGAATTTAAAATGAATTAGGATTATTACTTTTCTGGTTAATCTTCACATGAGTGTTGTATAGATATTCTGTTTTAGCAGTAAGCCATCCTCTAACAGGAAAACTATCTGTGATAAATTTAACAACAGTTCTAAAGACTGAATATTGTATCGTTTATTTAAAATTGACTATTCGCTTAAAGATATATCTTAAGATTTTAATTTGTTTAGTAGTCATGATTTTATTTACAAACTGTGATCTAATATGAAAGATATATATTTTGTTACTACTTACGTATTTGAAAAGGGGGAAAAAACTCATTTTGTTTTGAAACTGCATTTTCAAGAAAAACTCAAATCTCCAATTATCGTAAATTATAAAGTAATTGAGAACATTTATTGCCCCAATTATCCTTTTCTAATTGCGCTTCTGAACTTCATAAATTTTACTTTTCAAACAAAATGGCTGTTTTCAAAGGTTTCATGATTATCTAAGAAAAGAAACAACTTCCAGAGAACTCAGAGTTTAACACGGCAGTTTGTGCACTTCAATGTTTTACGATTATGCACTCTTCTGTATAATTTCTCACCCATATATCACTTTAATAACGACGGTATACGTTTAATTTTAGGTGAGTGTGAAGTTGTTGGAGCTCAGTGGAAAAAAGAAGACATATTAGATGCCAAAATAAAAAAGTTCCTCGCGGTATGCATATTATTTTCTTGTTTTTAGATTTAATTGCTTATAAATTGGCTTTTATATTATTTGCTTAGAATTATTATTTAATATTATTTAAATAGCATGGAATTTATAGCTTAATAATACACTCTATAACAAAAAAAAAAAAAAAAAAAAAAGAAAAGAAAAGAAAAACCGACTCACACACTAATAAGTAGTTGTCCGATTGTAAAAAAACTTCGTATGAAAAGACATTTGGACCGAACATGCAAATGATTAAAATTTGGTGTCCAACGAAGGAATAGCGAGAGCTACAACGCATCAGAACTGTGCACTCAGCAGGTGTAAAAGAAGCGATTCTCTATCTGATGGTCAAATTTTCTGTTCCATTGCGATTTAGGATACCTTTCAACGACTGAAAAAATGCCTCGCAACAGGACTCGAGTTCAATACGAGCAACTGTCATAGTTTGAAAGAGTTCGTATCAGTGGATTAAAAGAGGCACAAATTGGAGAATCGCTCGTCATATGGGTCTTAGCGATGCGGAGATTTGAAGATGCTGGCAAGAATGGGTGTACAGTGGCAGATTTCAGCGTCATCATGGTAGAGGTCGACCTAGTGCCACAGCAGATTGAGAGGACAGAGGAATTGCCAGATGAGCTGTCACAGCACCTGATTCATCCTTATCAACCATCAGACGTGTGACCCGCGCACGAGTGTCCACCATGACCATTCACAGACGGCTGATAGAGCGAAATCTAAGCTCGTACCGACCGCTATTCCAGCTGCCACTCACGACAGCGCACTGTAGAGCCAGATTACAGTGGCGCTCGAATCGATCAGGTTGGAATGATGTTGACTGAGGACACATAGTGTTCCGTGTCCTGATGATCATCGAAGGCGTGTCTGGAGACACCCAGGGCAGCGTGCCGATCCTGCTTTCACTATTGCACTCCACACAGGCTCTTAACAAGGAGTTAGGGTCTGGGGAGCTATTTCCCTTGATAGCCGACCCTTTGGTCGTCATTAGAGGCACACTTACAGTACAGCGGTACGTGGATGACATTCTGAGACGTGTTTTGCTACCGTTCCTTTTGCAGTACCCTGGCCTTATATTTCAGCAAGATAATACCAGACCCCATACGGTACGTGTTACTATAAACTGTCTTACAACTTGTCAAACACTTCCTTGGCCAGCCAGATCTCTTTCCAATCGAACATGTCTGGGATATGAAGGGAAGGCTACTGCATCTTCCAGGGAATGTTGTTGACCTAGCCCGACAATTGGAGCAAATTATGCACGAAATACTGAAGGAGACCATCAGGGAGCCTTAACACTCTATGTCACAACGTGTGGCAGCTTGCATCCAGGCTAGAGGTAGTTCAACACCTTAATGAGCTCGTCACTTTGTGACTATGTAGCTCTGAAATAAGTCATTGATTTTTTCTGAAATTTTAATCATTTTCTATTCTGTACATAATTTTCCTATCCACCAATTTTTGTCTCCATCGGGCAACTTCTTGGTGCGTCGTTCTCTTTTCTTTTTTTTTTTTTGTTTTAGAGTGTAAATCAAAAAGCATTGTTTTTTTTAAAGACTATCAATGATGTATATTATAAGTTTTTATTTAAATAATGAATGGAAGTTTTGAATAAATTTAAGAAATTTATATGTTGAGCCTTCTTGAAAATTTAATATGTAAAATTCATCTTGATTTTACCCACACAACGAGCTAAATACATTTTACGATTTTGTATTTTCAAGTGAGATAAAATGCTCAAAAATATGTTCACATGATTGTTTCAAACGCACAATAAAAATATATGTATATAATTTAATAATTGCATTTCAAAGCACAGTAACAAAGAATTTTCTTATATTTCATTATTTCGTTAGAAAGACATGATAGAAATTAGTAGAATTAAAATGTATGTATCAACACATTATAAGTGCAACATATAATACAAGACACATCTGTTTTGAAATTTTTTTATTGATACATTTTTTCAATGCAGTTAGATTATCCAAAGTGTTTGAATCCATGCAATTATAAGTACAATTTAAGAAGTTGTAACTAATCTTGAAAATAATAAATCTTTTTTAAATATAAATAAGTATTATATTCCATACTAAGTTATCATATTAATGAGTTACTTACATAATAACAGTAAAT
This sequence comes from Nephila pilipes, assembly GCA_019974015.1. Taxonomy (NCBI): domain Eukaryota; kingdom Metazoa; phylum Arthropoda; class Arachnida; order Araneae; family Nephilidae; genus Nephila; species Nephila pilipes. The sequence goes on from BMAW01045417.1 coordinate 200,644, forward strand.
TATCAATAGTGCAATTATTAACTATGTTAACCATGATTGATAGTTTTCTTGCTTTCTTATTTATTTTAAAAATGCAGTAAATTACTATAATGCATTATTATTTATAGCATAAATATAGGAGGTGTAGTTATTAAATAAAAAGGCTGACGTTGCTACAGAAGAATAAAGCAACCGACAGCTTTTGAGCGTGAAACCTTCTTTTTTGAATGCAGTGCCTCTCGCTCCTGTAAATAAATCTGTATAGTCACAGCCTTCATTCGCATTAGAGTTATTTTTTTTTGTTTCTCTGGAAAAATGATAAGAGCAACAATAGAAAAATGATTTGTGAAATTTCACATGAAACTTGGTTCTAGTTTGATCTGACAATCGGTTAAGTATTAGTGCAATTACAGAGACTGTAGGAATCGACAAAGAATCCGTGCAACAAATTTTATATAACAATTTTACCATGCAAATAATGTGTGCCAAAATGGTGCCTAAAATTCTCACGTTTGAACAACAGGAAGCTCGCAAAAATGTTTGTAGTAGCACTTCGAATGCCATTGAAAATGACCCATACTTATTGGGAAGGATAGTAACGTATGACGAATTGTGGTTTTTGATTTATGATCCTGAAACGAAGCGTCAATCCTTGCAATGGAAGAGCCCCTCTTTACCGAGAGCCAAAAGAGCTTAAATACGCAAACCAAAATTCAAAGCAATGACGATTTTTTATTTTCCATATTCGTGAGATTGTGTACCTTCACTGAGTTTCTGAAGGTCAAACTATGAATCAACGTTACTAGAAAAAACGACCCAAATTGGGGAAGGGCAAGTCATTCTGCATTGTTTATCTAGAGGTTTCTAGCCAAGTACAGCACCCCAGTGTTAGACCATTTGCCTTATTAGCCGGATCTTGCATCATGCGACTTCTATCTGTTTCCTAAAGTGAATTCCGCATTAGAAGGAACAAGATTTGAGTACAATGAAACTGTGAAAGAGAAAGCGTCAAGCGTCCTGCAGGAGCTGACAGAAGATTTCCATCACTATTTCAAACATTGGTAGATTCGCAGGGGGCGTTGTAGAGATAGAGATGGAGTGTATATTGAAAGTGATAACAAGTAAATATATATGAAATAAAATGAAATGTCTTACAGCATCAGTCTCCTTATTTAATAGCCACACCTTGTAGTATTAACTTTATCACATGCAGACTATTATTTTTCATCATACGCATTATTATTTTTATCTTAGACATTATTAACTTTATTAAAAGCAGTATTATTTTAGTTTTATTTAGTTTTATTGTACTTTCTTTGGCAAATATTACAACAGAGTTAGGTAACCCTCGAAAAAGGACACCGTAATTAAATAACACCACTTATCTCCTTTTAGCAACCACCCCACTGGCGACCCTCTAAGGATAATTATCGCATGGTTAGACAAATGATGCTAAAAATGCCTTTCAATGAAAGTGTAGATACTTCATCTGGGGCAGCCATGCTAGGTTTAAGGATTGCAGGTGGCCGGCTCCTTGAATCTGGCCAAGTTGGTGCTGTAGTAGATAAAGTCGTCAGAGGAAGTATTGCTGATACTGTAGGACAAGTAAGGCCAGGTAAGGTTTCGCCTAAAGTTCATATCACATGACAAAAGTAAACACTTTTTGTCATGAATTCCATGCTATCTTTTAGAGTTTTTGCTTTAAATCAAAGTTTATTCAGGTGTTTATAATTTACATAAAAACTAATATTTAAAGTATGCCACAGCACCTGTCAATTAATTGTCAATGGACAGTTAATCTCATATCTAATCCCTACAGAAAGTATTAACTTCATTTTAAATTTAAAATGTCTAGCCTATCGTATACAAAACATAAAATATGGCATGAAAGTTAAGACAAAAAAAAAAGTGCATGTGATAAGACCTTTAATTGAAATGAATGTCTCACAAGAAAGTTAATGTCAACTCGCTTGTTTTGAACTGTGTTAATAACGACCTCGTCAATGCTAAGTGAAAATGCTAAATCTTCTGTAATTAACGCAGGTGACGAAGTTTTGGAATGGAACGGAAGGAATCTACAAAACAAATCTTACGAAGAAGTATATCAAATTGTTTCCGAATCCAGGCATGAGCCTCAGATTCAACTTACCATCGGTCGTCCCATACGGTGAGTTTTTAAGTGTTGCAGCTTACAATAAAATAGGATCATAACACTTTATCATAAATTATGTGTAAAAAAATAAATATGAAATAGTTTTTAACGCTAAATTATCTTTTTTCCTAAAAAGGGAGCTAAGAGGTGACAGGGACCAGCCTATAAGACGTCACACACATATTGGGGCACCGTCAACTATGGCCGATCGAGGTACTTCTATTTTAATTCTAAAGAAGATAAACACTTGAGAGAAGTATTTTAAGTTTGGTGATTAAACATATGAGTGAAGTCATTTAAGCAGTACTCAACGGTGGAAAATTCAGCAAGTAGCTCGGTAGGATGAATAATTCCTGTTTTGATATGTTCCTTGAGATTTTTATTCTACGTCTTAAAAGGGTATTTTAATGTAACTACAGAAGTCACCTGATTTTTAACATTAAAAAATATACCCTTTTCATTTTCATATTCCATTCACATTTAAAATAAAACAAAATCTCCTCACAGTTTCGAGTGCATTCGACAATCTTAAAACTTTAACTTTCATAACTGCAAATTCAATGCTGCAGGCTTTCACAGAATAAAGAGTATTATGATTTATTCATATCTAAATGAATCGTCATTTAAAAATACGGAATTTCTGACTAAAAAGAAATATTAATGGGTTACACATAAATAGTTCCATTCATGCAGAAACCGATAAGCTTAACTTCGTTTATTATCTTTATAAGTACTGTATTTATATAGTAACAATATATATTTAGCGAGTTAAAACATTTTACGAAACACAAGGCATACTTTGAAGGGATTTTATGAATTTCATATCTATGTTTGAAATGAATTTGTATCTATATTCCTATTCTCTAATCATCTGAAAGAAAAAATTATTTTCTATAATATTAAAATAGTGTTATTCGTAATGTAGTCTTCTGACTATATTGAATAGTAGCCATTTAAAGAGGGATAATTATTCAACTTTGTTCCTAATGTATATGTATACGAGTGTATATATATATATATATATATATATATATATATATATATATATATATGGGAGTATATATATATACATATATGCATATATATATATATATATATATAATATATAATATATATATATATAGGAGATTGGTCTACGTTTTATTTCAGTGAGCCATGCTCATTTTTAAAAATAAAAATAGACTTATTAACTGGGTAAAAAATTAAAAAAGAAAGACGAATACGCATCTGTACATCTCTACGCGTTTACACCTCCTCTAGATGTTACATGTTGTAGGTGGTCCTGTTGTAGCGCATACTGCGGAACAATTCACACACACACTTATATATATATATATATATATATGTATGTGTGTGTGTAATATAAAAAAAGATATTTATATTCGTAACCTTTAACGTAAAACCTTCATGATGAAAGACGTTGCAATATTTCTTCATTTTTTCCCCTCCAGACACTAAACCTTCCCTATATACTTAGTACTGCCTCTGCCTAGAAGCACAGAACCAGTTAGAGTCCAGGAAAATCCCAAAAAACATGCCATTTGGGGAATTTGCCTATTCACAATCTCTTCTAACTTTCCCTATATAAATATCGTCGTACCCCCAAGTCGGGGTTTATTTGACAGTTATCAAGCATTGTAATACATCCTCCCAGTGTTCTCCCAATGAAGGAAACCCCGTGCATTCAATAAAGACGATATTTAAATAGGGAAAGTCAGAAGAGATAGCAAATAGGCAAATTCCCCAAATGCCATGATTTTTGGGGTTTCTGGGACTCTAACTGGTTCTTTGCTTCTAGGCAGAGGTGGTACTAAGTCTATAGGGAAGGTTTAGTGTCTGGAGGAAAAAAGATGAGGAAATATTGCAACGTCTTGCATATGAAGGTTTTACGTTAAGGGTTACGAATATAAATATCTTTTTTATATTACACACGCACACACACACACATATATATGTATACATATACATACACACACACACACATATATATATATATATTTACATACATATATATATTTATATACATATATATATATGCATATATATATATATATTTACATACATATATATATATATGCATATATATATATATATATAAATATATATTTATATATATATATATATA
>BMAW01045417.1:218113-231234 GCA_019974015.1 Nephila pilipes
ATATATATATATATATATATATATATATATATATATATATATATATACATTCTCTTAAGCCAACAAATTAATATAAGCCCATTCATCCGAAATACAAATCTGCACTTCTAAGTGTCTAGATATATTCATTTTAAATTTTAAGAAACCTTCAATTTAAAAGTTTGATCCTTTTATATTTTCTTGTTGCAATGATCGCATTTAATAAAAATACTTGTTTAAAATTAAAATCTCTCCAATATATTCAAAACAGGAGAAACTTGAGTAGATAAATTTATCTGAAATACGATACATTAAGAATTAATTTAAAGTCTTGCATTATTTATATTAATCCATCAAATATTTTGTTGGTGATGCATAATATATAGGATTAAAATAGGCGTTCATCAGAGTTAAATACAGATAAAAGAATGACTTAAAAGGTTGACAGTTAGTAATACAAAATTATTCTACCCTTATTCATTTTTCTATAATTGTAGGATAAGGACGGAGCAAAATGGTGATTGGTAAGGATTTCAATTTGCCTCGGACACTAAACCCCAATAAAATTAATTTTATTGAAATTATTTGTATCTGATTCTAATATTATGGAGAAAAAAGAAATTCTGTTGATTATGTAACTAGAAAATTAGTATTTGTAACAATAACTTCTAAATTTGTACCAAGTAAATTTCATCTAAAGGTTTACTTTGTAAAAACGTTTTTTTTTTTTTTTTTTTTTTTTGCATAAGTTTGTTATGTATTAATTTTGGCTAATGACGACGAGCGATAGTTTGGTTCAGTATTTAGAATAATCCTTTGAGCTTTTAAAAATATTACAAAGCTTTTATAAAAAAATTTTCTGTAATTATAGCTGTAGTCTACTGTTATATAAATATTTTTTTGCTTAATATACCACAAAAAAGGACCATATTAAACAAATTTGGTGCTGACAATCTATTACACTGCTCGCATCAGCCAATATACTCTGTAATGTGTACAGATGCTTCCCTAGTCACCGTTTTCTCCTAATCTTTCACCAATTAAACGCACTTGGGGTGTGATTGGACTCCATTTGCAGATCCTGCACTGCTACGTTCAGAGGACGAACTGTGGCAAATGGTTGACAGGGAATGGAGAGCTATTCCTCAAGACACCATCCGTTCTCTCATTGACTCTGTACCTAAACGTGTTGCTTCGTGTAACGTCGTCCCCGATGGTCCTACGACTTACTGAGCCAACTCTGTTCTCGCTTTGTATTATGCATAATCATTCCGAAATAAAGATCATTTATTGTTCGTTGCTGTCTCTCTCTGTTTGCCGAGTTTCATCATTTTCTGACCACTTCTTGGTGTTGCATTTTCAATGTCGCATAGCGTATATATACAGAACCAAAAATTGTCTGTTATATTCAAAATTTAAAAGTATGTAATATGTATTTATATTTTTTTTTTTTTTATCAAACTCTGAAATGGTTTTAGTAATTATAATTTAATATGTTTCAACTCTGATATCATATCTATAAATATGAGTTGGTAGATTTCCCATTTCGTGGAGTTTTAAAACACCTGAAGATTTTATCATTAGTTTTATCAAGTATATTCTTGGAATGAAGGACATTTCTGATTCCACTCTTTTTTTATTTTAATAATTTCTTTGTTTGCTATAGTTTCATGGGTTGAATGTATCACAAATTTATCTAATGTGTAAGATATTTGACCCATTACTACTAACACTGTCGATGTTTGGTTACTGGTTTATACGCATTAAATTTCTTTTCACATGGATATTCGTAAATAAGCGTTTTAAATTAAATTTTACTCTTCCAATACATTATTAAAAATAAAGGGGTTTAGTAATCAACATTTATAATATTCTTCTTTGTATGTTTTTCATCATTTAAAAAACATTAAATAAACCCACGTCTTAGAGGGTTTATTTTTCTCTTTCATTCAAATTTGTAAAATCCATAGAATCAGCTTCTCTTAAATTAATTTATTAGGCTCATTGGTGTATATATTTCATAGAAGCTCACTACCAGCCTTTAGAAATGCTTTATCAGAAAAGAAAGCAAATATCAGAATCTTATTTATTGTTCATATGCATTATAATGGAAGAAAACATGATTGAATCTATAGGAGTTTTAAATTATGCAACGTGCAGAATTCAGTACCCAAAGCTTTCACCTCTGGGGTGCAAAAACAACTGTTATCCGGTTTGGCACAGAGTTGAGCTGAACTTAGAGACAGATAGATGTACACCATTTCAAGTGTCTTTAACTCTATATCAAACTTCATCAATTGTAATAGTGGCCTGTTATTCTCTTGGCAATATATGATCAGTTGTTCTCAATGGATGATAGATCTATAGAGCGTTGAAGCCAGGGCAAAAGTAAGACATTCCCTCTATCGAGGAAGATTAAGAGAGCACGAGCAACATGAGATCATGAATTGTATTTTTGAAAAGTAGCATCAATGAGGTCTAGAAAGTAGGGCACAGCCAAAGCTCACATTAGAAATGTAAAGGTGCCTGTCCATAGTACTGGCTCTGCGAACACGAGGTGACTGGTATGCATATCCAGTGGCATCCGGTATCCTCGCTACAGGTGCTCGGCCACATTATAATGTTGAATGCAAGCTGGAAACTCTTGTTCACCTCGGTGTTTCCACACAAGGATATGTTTATCATGATGCCGTGAGTAAAACCATATTTCGTCTGAAAAGACAACACGTGATTACTCCTGTGTCCATGATCGTGTTTTAACAAACCACTGTAGGCGCACCTACTCATTTGTAGCTTCAAGGGATGCTAGAACAATCACCACCGTGTTGATAGCTCGTTGTGCTACAAAAGATGTCTTTACGGACGCTTGCTGTCCAGCGGAGAAACAAATTCCTGACAGTCAGGGTACACGATGTGGCAGTATGATTCAGTAAGACTGAGTGGAAAACACGTCTGTATGGCTCTCTCTCTTCTTATATGGACTCTTCCATTTTGTATTAGTCATAAGATCACTACCAACGTGACCAGCAATTTCGAGGAACGATTAACCGCATTCCCCGTAGGCCTCGATTTTTCTCCAGTGAAATTTCAACATGTAATTGTAGGAGTTACTCCTTCTTACAGTAAGGATTACTTGACCTTTACACAAACAACCAATCTGAGAATGCGACTTCCGAATGAGAAATCCACTGTATAATCTTCTCTTTTGAACGGTCCGTAGATATCGTTACTCCTACCTACGTTGTTTGAATGCGCTGAAATGTTAATGATTTGCACATTTCAACGTGTCGTATTTCTCATGCAAATTTGACATTGGTCGCGTGTTTCCCTCATGGCTTAGCAATTTTAATAGCTAGTTGTGTATGCATTTTCTTAACCTGAAATATTAATATGTTAATAACAATAGAGACTACAAATGTAATATTCTACTTCAGAAAACTTCAAATAATTATAGATAGATTATTATTACTGTACATAAAAATTTCGACAATGAATATTTTATTCATTAATTATTCATCGATAAATAAAAAATGTATTTCACAATTTCTTTATAGCTCATCGCGCTTAAAAAATGTATTTACTTTTACAAGGATATTTTATACTGATTGCAAATTGTGTTACGAAAAATACTTTTGTGCGCAGAAAGATAAGTACTTCATTTCATAGTCCCCCATAAAACAATACTTCTTACTGATATACACTGCACATGAAAGAGAACGAGCTTAAATCAATTTCCATCCTTTCAGATATAATAGATATCTGAGGGAAGTATGCGAATTTTTGGGTAGCTTAAGTTTGCCTGTAGAAATTATGGTTTCGCAGTCCTTTCAAATTGATGACATTTACAGAATAATCCTTCATTATTGTAGGCACCAGTATATTGAAAATAATTTTTATATTTTCCCTTTTCAGAATGGCTAGCTACGCTGGACACTCGCAAGCAGATGAGCCTTCAAGAAGATCGACGGCCAAGTGTCATGATTACGTCCCCAACGTCTCCTGACAAAATATCTATCGGATCTCATTCTTCCGTCAGAGGAAGAATTCAAGTAAGTTTACTTATTATTTTAAATTTATATATATATATATATATATATATATATATATATATATATATATGTGTGTGTGTGTGTGTGTGTGTGTGTGTATGTCTGTATCATTAAGAGACATAATTACTCAATAAAAATCAGTCTAAGTTTTAACTAGTTTTTCACATCTTTGAATAATTAAAGTCAAAATAAACTAAATATATAGAGTAGTTATCTTAACATGTACTTAACAACATATGATAAACATATCGACTTATCTTGCGCACTTAAAGCAGTAACCTTCTTATAAGTTACTTCTTATAAGATCCAATTCAAGGAGACACGCTCTAAATATTCTCTAACATTTTGTCTATTCTCTATAATGTTCTTTTGACTTCCTCTAATTCAACTGTAACTCCTTATCCATTTTCTCAACACTTCAATGTATCAGTAAGGCTGATTTAAAGGTTTGTTCAAGTAAGAATCTATAATAGTAAGATTCATTTGTATATACATGTATCACGGTTCTTTCAAAGGCAAGGTTCTCACAGGAAATATCGTTGCGCCAGAAGTTAGTTCAAGGAAAATATACTTGAGAATCCATTGAAAACTCTTCTTTATTTATGAAATCCTTAATTCACCATTTATCCTATAAAGTCACCAAATGAGCATAAATAATAAGTAAGATATTTTTTCGATCTGTAGAAGGTTTTATTACATTTTTTCAAACTAAGTTTTTAGTTTAATTTATGTATATTTAAGAAAAAAACTTTCTGAACTTTGTATTGCATGCATTTTATTTTGAGTTTTAAAATTAGCCATAGAAAATGTTGGGGATCTAAGTGAAAATTAAACTTTGAATGTATGAATATTCATATTAAAACAACTTAAAAATTGGAAATTTATCTGAGTATAATTGCATGAAAGTGACTTTTTCTACGCATTTTAACATTATCAATCTGTCTTTTAATCAAAAAACGTATCTGGAACACACTGTAAACCTAAGAAAGTAAAGAAATTTATGGAATCTTAATTAGTTTGCGATGATTGAAAAAAGTGGCGTACTTCAGTAATTATAATTCTATTTATTGATATGTTTCTTTAAACAACATATTCCATTTAAAATGAATTGATATTTACATGTTTTAATTTCTTTTAAGAATGATTTCCTTTTCAAATATTACTTATTTTTCCTGATAAAACTTATTTCTTAAAAATTATGTCGTTTGGCTTAATCTTAAATTTTCATACTTTAATTTCTATTTAAGAAATTTTTCTTAAAATTATGAATTCAATATTTGGAATTTTGCTCATAACTCAACAAACTTTTAATTTCTTATATCAATGTCGATTGGAATTATTAAAAAAAAAATTTCCATTTATTTAAAATAGTTAGTAAGCACATTTTTTTGTTTTGATGAGTTATGAGTTTCAATAATAATTCGCTTAAAAAGGTAATGTTAATTTTTGTTTAGTTAATAACAGAATTGCTTGACGTAATTTATAAACTAAATCTGTCAGGATTAACTTGAAAGCTATAAATAACAAAATACGAACTATCATTGAAAGCTTATTATTTAAGAATATAAAGAAACATTCAATTTTATGTCAATATATATATATATATATATATATATATATATATATATATATATATAATTCTCATAAAATATTTCCTGAGCACTTTTTATTGTTATTCAGGGTTAGATTTTTACATCAGCCAATATTTTCAGAAAAAAAGTAACTAAGTAACGTTAATAGACCTAAAATCTATAAAAACAATAAATTAACTATCTATTTAGAAGCATTAGAACCACCTTGATAAAAAAAATCTTTCTAAACCATTTTTAAACAGAAATGAAAACTTTTGAGAGTAGGAAGAAACTCATATAAGTATCAGAGCAGCTAATCTAGAAGCAATGAATAATTATAAGCAAAGTTCTCATCTTAAGCGGGAAATATGTGTGATTGTCTTCCCCTTTATAAAACTCTTAAGATCTTGCTATGGGTATGAGAAATTCTCTTATACCGAGTACTTTGAGGTTGACCAACTTTGTGTTATTATTTGTTTCAAAACGTCGTACTTTGAAGCAACACAGGGGTCACGGATAACGGATTTCGTAGTTTTGAACTAATAGCCAAGTAACAAGGGTGTCTCTCAAGGATCTCGCTGAATCTCTAATATTCTACACTATTCCAACGCGACAGCATTGAACCTAGATATATTTAATGTATATCAACCTTTCTATACGATGGGTCTTTACTACCTGGACTCGAACTTACTGCTCGTCGGTGGCAATGCCGACCATGAGATAGGGACCATGACAACTCGGCTAAAGCGGCCGAGATCAATGATCGGAAAAAAAGCGTTTAGTAAGAAAAAGATAAAATCGAAGAAATTCAAAAATATTGATCAAAGATTACTCCCAAACTAGTTTGGGAAGTTCAATCTGAAAATAACTTTTCAAAGTGTACTTCACGAAAGGAGAAACCCGGAAATCTTCATACTTGAGACGAAATTAAATCTTTACAAACTCAGGTATTTGAAGACATTTATTTCGAATTTAGATTACTATTTCAACAAAGTAAAATTTCAAGTGTAAAGTAGATATTTTCTATTAATTTGGTACCTATTTAAAGAAGTGACAGTGTGTATCAAATGATCACATAATTTCGTAATATATATATATAATCTTAACAATTCTAACATCAATTTGTCCTAATAATTATGGTATCAAACGTTCAGGAGCTAAAATTTTTCTCAGTAATTCTAAAATCAGTTTGAAGTGATTTGGTCACAGAAATTATTCCTGCGACCATCTCTGAAAGGGTTTTTCATTTAATGCTTAATACAATTGTGGTTCGAAAAGTACTTGTATTTGATGACAGATGGCATCACATCTGTTAAACGGAGCCGAAACAAATTCGATATTTATTCAAAAGTTAGTTTTGATTAGGAAGTCATTTGCTGCCAAATCAAAATTGGATTGCTGCCACGTCGACTTATCGACGTCATTTTGCTTCTAGTTGTCCCCTTCGATGATAAATGGATTCATCGTCATACACCAGAAACCAAGAAAGAATCAAAACTATGGTTTGTTTCCGGTGATTCTGCTCCAAAGAAGACGAGGATGATCTCATCTGCATGAAAAGTTATGTCGAATAATTTTTGAGGTGCGAAAGACGTCATGATCATGAATACGAGTAACTGAGACATATGTGTAATGAGTCATGACGCATACTAAAAGCACCCAAATTTCTGTGCTACGAGCGCCATCGCTTGGAATTTCTAAGGACTTATTGAACGACCCTCGTATCTATATCAGAATATACTGATAGCGATACACAAATACGAAATCTTTAATTATCAAGAAGAAATCTATTCCATACTACCTAAAATTTGGTTAGGCCATTAATCTTCATCTACAAGTCTAAGTAACCAGTTTTAAGAAATTTAAATAGCTCTAACAATTCTTGGCATACTTCTTGATTAGTGTCATTTTTAAAAACTGTTAACTGACTCTAATCAATCCACATAATTCCTTTTGCACATTTTCTTTATCCAAAATATCACATTTATTGTTCCATTCTAAATAATTTTTACATCAGCTTCCTAACAGTACTATTTAATGAGAAAATCCTTGATTTTTCAAGAACACATTTTCTAGTAATTATTGGATGATAAATTGCATTTTCTTATAAAAATTGACTTTTAGTGATACGTAACACGAAAGTACATATAAAAGTAAACCTTACATTAATATCAACATGAAAATGTATATTGATACAAACTAAGAGTATTATAATGATAAATAAATAAAAGAATAAATCTGCCATTACTATTCTTTTGTTTACTTCAGTTATTATGATTTTATTCTGTTCTAACAGTTCTATTTATAGCCGCGGTAGCCTAGTAGTCATGGTTTCGAATTCGTGACCGGCGTTGCTTCTGTCGAGTCATAGGTTCTAGTTCTGACTCCACTAAAGATCCACTCATTAGCAGGGCTGATGCACGTTAAATCTGTCAAGGCTCAATGTTCTTCCATTGGAGTGGTGTGGAAGTTTTGAGAAGGAATAGCCAATTCAGGTATCGTCCTCGTCACTTGACTAATGTTCAAAGTTGAGGAGTCTGTTGTCAATATACTTTTAAGTGCGATGTTAATGAACAATCAATTCTTCTTCAAGAAAGTCCACTTTAGTTTCTCAGAGTTATTTTCGTCAGTATGCTAAGAATGGTATACACTGCAGTTTATGATTTTGTATATAAAGACATTCATAGACGCTGTAGAGTGGGGAAATTAATATTTTGTATTACATTTCTTCCTGTTGTGTGAAAATATCGCAAACCGCGATGATAGCGGATTCGCATTTAACTCTGAATATGTAAAAATATAGAATACTTTTTTTGTTCACGTGATTTCCATCGATGCAAATTATATTTTCTTCCCTCTTTAAGTTAATCGATATTCAAATTGACGTTTATTATTGTAACATCCTTTAAATTAAGGACTTGTAAATTATTTATTTAAAAAATAATAACTATTCAATTAGCTGTCTGACTTGGGGGAGGGTTTGGCTTTGTACAAATTACTGAGTTTCTTCAATTATTGAAAAATAGAGCTTCAATTTTCCCGATAATTGTGTACAATGAACTTTAAGAAAAATTTAATCACCACCATCACTTGAAGCATTTCGTCAATTCTTCTTGTCATCAGTTTTCCTCTTTTGTTGTATTTTCAACTAAATATGCTTTATAAAGCTGTTTTATACTTTTTAACGATATTTTTTTCTGAATTTTTAAATTTCGTTACATTTTTGATACATTTTGTAGCAAAAATGCCCTGTTTTCCCTTTAAAAAAATTAAAAGTATTTTAAATATCTCTAGAAATTGAAATAGAAGGATTTAAAGAATTAAATTTCATTGCAAAATATATTATGTGGTCGCGGGGATGTAGTAATTAGAATGTCTGACTACGAGCACTGCCGACCCATGTTCGATTCCAGGTGGCTTTGGATTGGGTAGCTGGTCGTGAGTCAATCCAATCCTTCATCTCTTTGGGGTCGATAAATGAGTACCAAGCTCTCTTGGGAAGATCCAGCGTCGTGCTAACCACTCGGCCTGGATACGAGTCTCAGGCCCAAAGGCCGAGTTGAGTATTACTTGATGGGATCTCTTAAGCTCGAAAAAATCCTAACTAACTTAACAAAATATAAATTAATACTTCCTTGTAGCTTCAAAGGTAGTTTTTAACACTTATTTAAAAAAAAAAAAAAAAAGAAAAAAACTAATGTAGCTATAAGAGGTCGTAGACAAGCAATTTGACTATGAGTTTTGATGCATACGATGTTTCCAAAGATTGCAGTTTTCCGGTTAGAAATATTGATTAAAATGCATTGGCATTCATATATATACTGAACAGTAAGCAGTTTATTAAGAAATTAAAATGTATAAACAAATAAGATATATGCGTGTTTTTTGTCAGATACCAAAAAGTAAATATTTCGTTTTAAGAATTATTATTGCTTAAAAACCATGATCTCATAAAAAAGAATTTTGTTGGAATTCAGATTTACTAATATATTGTGTTAATTTAAAAGTGTTTTTTTCCTTTTTAAGAGCAAAATCTCTGTAGTTTTGTTCGTGAGAGGGTCCCAATATTTTAAGCAATTTTTATCAATGATTTTTCATCAAAATCAAATTTAATTAAAATTATTATAATATGAGTTCTTATTTTTATAAATTTCTGTTCATACTGTAAACTATACCTGCTAATAATAGTTTAACCAATATATATTTACATTATTATGAACAAAACTATATAAATAAAAATAGTTTAATTATTTAAAATTATATTGATCATCGTTAATTATAACACTAATTTTCTATAAATAAATTTAATTTTCCTTTTTATTCTACATATTTAAATTAAACTGAAACAAATAAAAGTAAAAATATATAATTTTTTAGGCGTAAAATTTGAAATTATAGATAAAAAGTAATCAACAATTTTTTAAATTCAAGCTAATAAAATTCCATTAAACAACAAATGTTAAATTTTGTAATATACTCATAACAATCTATGGAAATATAATCATAAATTATATACAATATTGTAATAACTTTGTTACTCAAATTTCAGACAAAATTATAAATCTTTATATAAAAATTTTTTTTGATTATTGCAAAATAGATAGCTATCCAAGTAATTTTTTAAAACATGATTATAGCTTTATAAATCTATTAAGGATTGATTATTGGTTAATTTTTTTAAATTATGTTTTATATTCTACTGATATTTAAATTTTTAAAATATCAGAATTTGAGATAAACATCTCTTAAATATTTTAACTAAAATAGTTCGTCTTCCAGTTATAATGAAGGATATACTATATATTTATAGTTTATTCTTTAATTTAAAGTATGAGATGACTTTTTTAATTTGAAAATATAAAGTTTTAATAATTTTGACACTTTGTATAATTATTATAAAAGATTCATCGTAATCTCTTATACTAGATGACAAACAAACTTTTGAATGTAACTTATGATTTGTTTGTATCTTATACCAATTGATTTTGGTATTATCCATTTCGCCATAAAGTGGTTTGCTGAGAAGGAGGATTTAACATGTTTAGCCACACATAAATAACAGATATAACTGATTAAAATCTAATTTCAGGAAGCCGTAGATTGAAGTAACCCGGAATATCGCAAGGTTTTAATTATTAATGAAAATAATCGGGACAAAAATTTAGTTTTTATATGGTATTCTCAACACTTCACTTCACATTCCAAATACAGAGTTATACTATCCTCACTGCTTTTCTTGACACTTATAAGGCTGTCATTGTAGAGCTCAATCTACAACTTCCCGAAACCAAACAATTCAACATTAATAGTATTAATTTACAACATTACGTACATAAGGATCAATAAATATGCAGAATAAATTTAATTAAGCTATCTTGGTTATTTCTTACTAATAATTAAAACTTTACGATACTCGCTAGTACATATTGAAAATTTGTCATAATTTTTCTTTCTAAAAATAATTGTGTATAGTTTACACTTTTTAGGAAAAAAGAAGACTTAAGTCACTAAATTATCAAAGAAATTTATGTTAAAAAATATATATATATATATATATATAATTTACAAATTTGCTGACAATGAACTAAAAAAATGAACTTTAATTAACTAAAAGTTTGACGTTTGTACAAAAAAAAGATTCGAATTATTTATTTTTAGTAAAGTAGTTCCTAACATATTTTTGATAATAATCTTTTAATGAATTAATTTTTAACTTGTCATTTCAAAATAATGTTCTGTTTATTGTGTCAATGTCGCAGCCAACCATCAGCCAATATTGGCCAATGGCCAGTAACCTGTAACATATCGGCGCCAATGACCGTATTATTATTTATTATTTATTAATACAGTAATAAATATTAATGTCAATGAAATAATGTCGCAATATTGTCGACGGCCCGTATTCTGACAACGGCAATATCAATAATAATGAAGAAAACCGGCGTAAATGATAACGTATTATTATTAACAATAATATTGGCCAATAATGTAATAACCAATATGCTCAATGGCTCTTTCTCCAAACAAATATTCCAAGCAATAAATATTAACCAATGGCCAGAAGAGAAATGACCGTAGTAATATTAATGATAATGATATTATTATTATTATTGTGTGTGTCAAATAAACCAATATGGCTCAATAAACAAACCAACCGGCAATAAATGAAAATCCCAGTAATGAAGAAATGATATTCTGTGTGTCAGCCAATATTATTGTGTGTCTGACTGATGAAAGCTATTACCAATATTATATAAACGTAACCAATTGTCAAATATTAAATATTGTCAACTAATATATCTGTAAATATTATTATTAATATTATTAAAGCTAAATATGTGTGAAAATGACTCTGGCTGTGTGCTAACGTATGTAATAATCCAACCGGCTGCACTTCGTATTGATGACCGTGACGGCGGTAATGACGTAGTAATGATGACCACATTGACGTATTGACACGTACGGTACGTGAAGAGGCCCGAAGCGTGGCAAATGACCCGGTATTATTGACCCGTAATAACTGTCATCGAAGCGTAAACCAATGAAATGATGAAACCAATGACTGATATTATTGACTGCGGTATTGTGTGTGATATTGATGACCGTGATATAATAATAACTGCTGGCAAAATCAATGCTGTCCTCCTGCCAACAACAATATCAATAACATCAACAGCAACAACAACCACAACCTTGCAGCAATAATAAAACGCCTTAATATCAACTAACAGAAACTGACAACCGTGGCGGCGCCTGACCGTCGGCAGCAATACGGCAGCCGTAATAATGTACTGTAACAACTATTTTCATATGCAATGGTGACCGGTAACCTAGTAGCCGGTATAAACCTTGCAACAACATATCACTCAACATTTTCATGCTCTTTAATAATATTATATTAACCGGCTGCAAACTCTCTGTTAGTATCTCTGGTGTGGCGTGACGGCAAACAACAACGCCGATGACCGATGACCCATTACGGCCCTGACCCATTATTGACTGATGACCAATAATAATAATATCAATAACCTGTATGTATTAATAATATTAATAATATGTATATGTCAATATTAATAATGACCCAATAATATAACTAATAATAGCTAATAATAATATATAATAACCAATAATAATAACCAATAATAATATTATTGTGTGTGTAATATTAACAATAATAATATTAATAATAATAATAATATTAATAATAATAATACAATAATAATAATAATAATATTAATAATAATAACATAATAATAATATTTATTAATAACCAATAATATTATGTAATAATAACCAATAACCAATAATATTAATAATATTAATAATATGTGTATATCAATAATAATAATAATAATATCAATAATAATAATAATATTAATAATAATATAATACAATAATATTTCAACTGCCAGCATAACAATAATAATAATGTAATAATAATAATAATAATAATAATAATGTGTGTGCTGGATTAATTAATGATTCATTTTTGGGGGTTACGTTCTGTGTGATGCGTGACTCA
>BMAW01045417.1:238613-254831 GCA_019974015.1 Nephila pilipes
GAGGTTAACCCATTGCTGGGAAACAGAAGATCCTACAACCAGCAAAATACATAAGCAACCTCAAGCAGCTTAGCTATACCCAGCAATCAGCCTGTAATCTAAAAAGCATTTTTCCTACTACAGGATTCCTTCCAAAAATATACCTCAAGAGCCACTTTATTCTACAGTTTTTGGGATGGCGAATACATTCACAATACTGCAAAAGAAGTGTCCCATGACCAAAAATTTGGTAGCAAGCACACGGGACCTTCAGAAATCCAGAGTGTCAAAATAAAAAGACGTCCTATAAGCAAGAAAAGCAAGATTATGAGGACGCACAAAATTAAGACAAAGTCAATAATTAAGTAACCTATTATTATTATTTTAGGTTCCTATTAATTATATATTGTTCATCTAAGTCTTAATATTATATCAACATTAAAAATGTTACTTATTTATTTTGACGTATTTATAGTATGCACGTGACTCTGAAGCATGATTTAAAACGTAACAGAAATATTTTATCCAGCACCCACCATTAACAGAATGCTGATGGGAAGTAAAAATATAAGGATATTTAGAAGTGTAACGAGCATTTCGGCTTTCTACCTATATCTGAAAAGATTTGAAAACCGATTATTTTAATCCAGCACTGTTACACGTAGGATGAAAACTTGACCAGGCTGATTATTCACTCCATCAAGGCTATATTTGAAGGATTGTTTAATACTAAAATGGAACCAGTGATAATAATAATAAATCTGGAAAATGAGTGACCAACACCATTATGAAAATAAGTAATCAAAAGTTTTTATTCCTAACATTTTGAATTACATTTTGACTCTGAATAAACAGGAATTATATATATATATATATAATTAGACTGGCACCCTAAGCGTTGTCAGAAAATCGTATTTGTTGCTCCATAAGGACAAATAATAAAATAATTAAGTAAGATGCGTTGTGATGAAATATATTTTCCAACTATATTTATGTTTCAATAAATAAGAAAAATGCTATAAATGATTAAAAAATAATTTTTAATACAGAATACAAGTATTATGCATCTAGAAAAATAAAGCAACCTTAATTGTAGCACTTCGATGCATTTAAACACATTTATTAAACAATATTTTCTCACATTGTATGGGAAATATTTTTCGTCAGCATTCTATAAGGTTCCTTAAAATTTAATGAAATAACATTAATATAATGTATGGTAAATTAATAAATCCATTTGAAAACACTGCAATTAGATATACCTAACAATGTACATTATTTTTTCTTGAAAATGATCAGGTGTTTTTTTTTTTATTTATTTATTTGTACCCTTGTAATACGAATGTCAGTTTAATTTCTTTCAATTTAAGCTGTCATTTTATTCTCTCTAGAATGATAACAGCATAAATGACTTAAGTAGACTTTTCATCAATTTTTTCCTAAGTGTTCTTTTCTAAAAAAGTTTTTAAGTTTTATTAATCAAAATGCAAGTGCCTATAAAGCTTTCTAAACATTTAACCAAAGTAAATAATTAAATAATATTATTTTGTTGGTGAGTTAAAAATGAACAAATGTATTTATGAGCGGACTTCAAGCAAACTACAAAATCATTCAGAAGGCCATATTTGAGAGCTCAGGTCGCATTATGCATGTATGACCTAGTGGTTACAAATTCTCCATCCGCAGCAGCACACAGAGAAGCTTTTGAGTCGTTGCCAAATTGATCATCAGAAAAACAATCACTGAGTATTTTGAAAGATTATTAAGTTTTTCTGTAAATGTAATATTCGAATTAAACAGTGTCATCTTATTTCACAATAGTAAGTATGAGTATTTTCCCTATTTCTTTTAAAATAAGGAAATGGTAGCTATGGTCCGTGGTTTAATTACTGCAGTTAATTAGGATTTAACTACAGTAATTAAATTCAATAAAATTAGGATTGACTTTCATGTCAAATTACATAACATATAAATTCAAGGATTTTTTTTTTCTTTTTTGATGAGTTCAATTTGATAATCATCTAAAATCCAGGGTTTGAACAAAAAAATTTATCTTCGGGTTAAAGGTAAGTCTTTAATTCACACTTCCAATATCTCATTTACCATTTAGAAGTGGATGATACCTGTTTTCTTATTGCTTATGAAGTGAGTAAAAGTTAAAAAAATTGAATTATTTGGTACAGGGGAGCAAATAACAGTGAGATAATTAAACTCTAAAGAGTAAGTATGAATCAAATACGAGAAAATTCCATGGATAAAAACAATTCTCGTTAAATTAAACAAGAAAAAAATTATGCCAGAATTTAGTTTATTGAGTGTTTACTAAAAGTTTAAATATTTGCTTCTGGTATATGTGTTTTATACATACTACAGAATTTTTATTTACTTCATTTTTAAATGCTGTTTGTTAGTCTGAACTTCTGAATTGATCTGGGTTCGTTAAATAACCTAATGAGAAGATACATATAAATAAAACCTAAACATGACTAAAATGAAATATAAACATTTTTTTCTTACCGTATTGTAGAAAAGTTTGAAAATATTGCTAATTATATGAATATAAAAGAATAAAATATTAAAATGGTAAAAAAATAAAGAGGAGTTACATTTAGACAAAAATAAAATGTAAAGCTAAATTAAATCTTAGGAAACCACGGGTTTTATTACATTTCCGTGAATTCTGAAGTTTTTGTGTATTCTGAAAATCTAATTTTTCAGTTAGTTCATTATTTCTTTTTAATTCTTCCATAGCGGCGAAGCAACATGTTTTTGGAAGCTGACTTATCAGGATCAGCAACTTCAGTAGATCGTTTATCACCTCCCTCCTCCGTTTCTGTATCGAGGTTATCAGACAGTGATATATCTGAGCTTGATTACGATGAAAATATTCCTGTTAGTAGAAGAGGTAAATGTGTACTAATTTTTGACTCTAATATATTTTTCTTTGTAATTGTAATAGTAATAATATGCAATATTATGAAAAAGCTATAAGTATAAAATCTAGCTAAGTTTAAGATTTCAATTACTTAAACATTATTATCTTTAACCATTTGAATTAATATTTAACTGCATTGAAGAGAAATTCACGCTTAAATTAAAATAAATTATAGTGCACAAAACAAAGCAACACATGCTTCAGCAAGCGATCCTGGGGGAGTTTATACTAAATTCTCTTTATATTATTGAGTATATGTCAGGTCCTCTAATTCATCAAGTAGAAAGTATAACATACGAGGGTCATTTTTTTTCAACATCCGATCGAGTTATACAAACAAGTGGTAGGAGGTAGGGATGCGCAGTTGGCGACTGCGCACTTCTCTAACTATAACATCTGCTATTACCGACGCCATCTCTCAATTTTAAGCTGAGCTGAGGGTGCTAAACCATACAGTTAATACTCTCGCCAAGTGCTAACTGCTTAGTGCTATTTGCTTTCTTCAGAATGAAGAGAATAATGTAACAGAAATTCACCAAAAAGTGAGAAGAGTATATGGTGAAAGTTTATGACTGTTGTGCTTGAATGGTGTATACAATTTGCAGACGAGCGAACCGACTTTCACGATGAAGGAAGATGAAAGTCTGTTCAAACCTTCAACAGCAAGGAGATTTTTTGGGGCCAAAAACGTGTCTCTCTTTTTGAGTTTTTTGAACCGGGAACTAGGATCACTGCAGCTGCTTATTGCCAAGCTATTCGATGACTGCAAAGATGTTTTCAAAGTTTTCTGGCATATGAGAGCTTCGAAACAACGTTCAGGTGTTCAGGTACATCTCACATCACTTGCGACAACGTTTCTCGAAGAGGGGATAGGAAAGCTCGTCCACCGATATGACAAATGCCTGAATCTTCACGGCGTTTATGTTGAAATGTAATAATGTTTATGCATAACTCTTGGTAATACATTCATCTAATTTTGTACTTTAGTCTTTTTTTTTGTGACCCATCAGAGGCTGAAAAAAAAACGGTCCTCGTATTATACGATAATATTTATAGCCGGAATAAAAGTGATCTCTAAAAGGGCAATGTCTATGATTAATGAACGCGATATTTCTAATTTTATGTTATTTAACTAACCCTTTTTCAATTTCTACTTCACAGAAAGTAAAATTTTATCTGTGTTTGATTTTATTAAGAAGGAACTATACTCAATATTTAATAAATAATATATATGTTTAATATTTTCTTTCATTTAACAGAATGTATATCGAACAATTAATACTTATATATAATAAACTGTTTTTTTAATCTTCTTATTTGCAAAATAACTGAGAGTGAAATTTATTATATTGTAAAACACTTCTTTTTTAAATTTTACTTTTTTAATCACATATTGCTACAATACGAATAAAAAAAATCTGCTTTATGTTTAAAAGCTATGCAATATTCCAATTTATCCAGAATCATGCGATTCTTTCACACACGCAAACAATTTCTTATCACTTTATTTATTTACATAGTAATGGGCTTATGATAGACAAGTTTTTATACAGTGCTTCTAAACGCTTCTATTCTTCCTTATTAAATATTCTTGTAAACTTACTTAACTGAAGAAAGCCAAAAAGGCGTCAATAGATATATTACTCTTTTGATTCAAGCAAATACATTACAAAAAATTAAACTAAGTGTCCCATGCGTCCTCCAAAACCTGGCTTACAAAACTCGCAATGCAGTTCGAAACATATCCTAAAATAGTATTCATAATTTTCGGAGGAAAATTAGGAAATTTGCTGCAAATATTAGTTTCCAGGTCTCTAAGAAATTATAAATATTGTAATACATTTTTTGTTTAAGTCAATACATTTATTCAAACAAAGGTATCGGGAAAACGTCAATTTCGAAGGCGACTTTTACTGTTAAGAATATACGACTCCCTCAAGCGATATGAATGATGAGTCATTTTAAGTATAATTTGTAACTAATAAATTCATACATAAAAAAATCTAAACATCACTTCTTTGCCCTTAAATAAAAATGCTTCCTACACTTCAACAATTCTAATCTAATGATATAAGTCCTATTTCGTCCATTGGTAAGGCTTTTAAATTCAAACAACATCATATTAAAGCCCCAAAGTGTTAGTTGAAGGAGGAAACCTTAAAGGGCCAACAATATAAAGTCAATACAAAAATATAACTAGGCATTCGGTTCTTCAAGTAAATATTTCCCTTTCGTAGCTTGAAAATACATAGTTAGGATAGATACGAATATATAATTGTTAGTACATGATTAATCATTTTACCTAGATCCTCGATTTCCTCACGGAGATGCTGCTAGTGTTAGTTCCATCGGAAGCAGTCCGACATTAGTAGGCGAAGAGACCATGAGCTCAGGTGAAAGAAGATCCCGTAGAGATCTATGGCCCGATGACAGGAGACGCTCAAGCACAGGTAGAAATGACAACTCCCAGCCAGTTTTTCTCATAAAATTAAAGAAATAAAATATTTAGAAGAGTTATAGAACACTAATTATAAATATGCATTGCAAAAAACTTAGAACCATAGTTTATTCCGCTCTCATTGAGATTCTGCTAATGTTAGTTCTACCGGAAGTAGTCCGACATTAGTAGGCGAAGAGACCATGAGCTCAGGCGAAAGGCGATCCCGTAGAGATCCTCCATGACAGAAGATGCTCAAGTAGAGGTAGAAATCACAACTCCCAGCCAGTATTTCTCAGAGAATCAAAGAAATGAAATATTTTGAAGAGTCATATACATTAATTATAAATAGACATTACAAAAAAACTTAGAATCACTGATTTTTCGCGCTGTTTAATACAGTATAATGATCTGAAATAGATGAAAATGGGAATCGAGATACATCTAGGATAACGATAACTATAATGTGAAATTTTTATTAGCATTTCGCATAGTGATGGGATAGTTTATTAACATTGCATTGAGAAGTAACACGAGGGCTATTGGCGACAAACCTCGTAATTTTGAGTCTTTAAAAACAACAAGAAGGGTATCTGAGCTCGCACGTTCTCCTTCAAACTTCCACACCACGCCACGGGAGAGTTTGGGACCTCAACTAAATTTAACATTTATTAGCCCCTCTACAAAGTGGGTCTTTAGGAGCATCAAGGCTTGAACCCCCATCTCGCCAAAAACAGCACAGTCCGCAAATCCGCGACCATGACCACTAAGCTACCGCAACTACAGTGTTTTACATAGAGACTGTTGTGCAGTAGATTTCAGAATTTTGTTCTCAAATTAGGTAGTTAGATTAATCCTAGAACTGACGCCTCACTATTTAATTCTCATACCATGTGAAGATTTTTAAACTGAATTAAATTTAATGTGTCGTATAGCAGCCTCTATTATTCCATAAAATAATACTTCAGCGATTCTGCCACCTGCCTGCTACTGCGCTTCAATTCTGCTAAGATTTCGATAAAGCATCAAAATTTGCACTTTTTAAAAACTATCTACATGAAGCTTACATTACAGTAAATGTTGATAATCATTGTACTTTCAGAAAAAAAATTACATTTCGTAATATTTTAATACATTTTTTTATTAGTAGTAGCAAATTGCAATCTGTTTATCTATAAATGGATTGGTCCGAGTAATAGTTGCAGATATGTTTTTTGCAGTGAATCCCAGAGACATGTATTCCTATGAAAGATTACAAAGGACAGAGCCGATTTCAGGACTAGATTACCCTCCTCGAATATCTAATCGGGTGAGGTCAAGATCCGTCGTACCTGATGATGGATCGTTGACTCGATCGAGATCACCAACTAGAAAGATTGTTGAAGCTAGTGTACATCGATCAGGTTCTCCTCCCGAGGCTAGGTAAGAATTGTACCTAATCATTTCCTAAGATTTATTTTAACTTAAAATAGTTTTTCCCATAATGTTTAAGAACATGACTCTATGTCCGAACACATAATTTCAGGAAAATAATCATTCCAATATTGATATAAACTTGTATTTAATAACATATACTGTCATTTATTATACTATATTCTCAAAATTAAACAACCTTGTTTATAAATTTGAGAGTCTGTTTCTTCTTTATACAAATACATCCCATTCATTGTATCATTTTAAATTTTAGGGTGCTTTTCTGTGTGTGGAAGAAGCGGTAACTATGTTACCGGCAAATAAATTTTCAAATTCATCTTTTAAGATATTTTTCTGCCCTCCAATCCCCTTTTCTCCATACAAATTTCCATTTTTCTATCTGGCACAATATTTTTCCCAAACCTTTCCTGCTAAAAAAAATATGCTTTTTAATCAGTTGTTTAAACTTAATTTCATTTTTTGAAATTAATCTATAAATAATTAAGTCACATAAGATTATGTGTTCAGACCAAATCTATTTATATTAATGATAAGAAGCATCTGAGTGGGGAGGGCGTAAGCTAAAATTGAAATGACCCAGAGGCATGATATTTGGTTTGAAGGCTCTGTGGGTGATGACAATGTGCACCTCAAAACGACTATTTTCAAAATTTGCTGTAATTTTTTTTTAATTTAACATTGATGTAACAGATAAGCATATTTTATCTTTAATCCGCATAATTCTGTCACATGACGTCACGGTCTTCTTTGCTTCTGACTATTCTCAATAGTTTTTTTTTTAAATATGATTGTTCTTTGCAGCAGACTGGAAGTTTTTGAAGATTATTATTTTTATACATTAGTTTGCTTTTTACCGTAGAACTATGATTCTATTTCAAACGAATCCTTTAATAATGATATCCGATGAGCTGTTGAACTCCTTACTTAAAACAATATTTTCAAAAAAACGCTTATAATATTTACAACAGCATCTCTGATTATAACACATCAATCAATAACTCCCGAGACTAACATTGAAAACAACACTTTTTTTGCAAAATTTTTTTTTATTCATCAACATAACACCTTTTGTTAATCACCTTTTAAGGTGATACAATCGTTCCAACGATTTTTTTTTTTTTTCCAAAAAAATTTTTTTTTTTTTTTTCGCAAGAAATCTTTTTTGTTGCGAGTAAATAGCGATAAACAGCTTTCTGAATCATCGACTCGTTGCTGTTTTTGTTCCATCGAAAGCAATCGCGGCACCCACTTGGAAAAAACCTTTTTCACTTCACTTCAAAAAACCTTTTTCAGTAAATACACTTCCATATGATATCTGTGTCATCTCAGCAATCTCACGGAGCTTCACTTTACGATCTTTCATTATAATTTTTGTCACTTCACTCACATTTTCCGGTGTAACGGCTTCCACAGGTCTACCCGAGCGTTCCGCGTCATTTGTGTCGGTACGACCACGTTTAAACTCGGCAAACCACCGACAAATCGTTGCTCTTGATGGACAAGAGTCCGGGTAACATTTTTCAATCCATTGTTTCGCTTGCACGGTGTTTTTACCCGCTAAAAAACAATGTTTTGTCAGAACACGAAACTCGGTTTTTTCCATTTTTTAAACAAACTACAAAACGACTTTACTCCAACCTCGATAACTCAGCTGTTTCTGGTCCGATCGATTTAAAATTTTGACACGTTTCAAGCAAAGGTTAGTACTCTAGAAAGACTTGGTTACTGGTTTACTACGAGCGCCATCTCTGGGTTAGTCTCGGGAGTTATTGATTGATGTGTTATTTTCGCATTGTTCAATCCAGAAATTTATCTATTCAAATCAAGTTGAATGAACATTTGTAAAAAAAAAAAGAATAGGGTGACTCTTTTAAAAAAAAGAACAGAGGGAAATATAAATTAAAGGATTCAATATAAATTTTTAACTGCGCAACAAGTGAAAGAGTTAAGCTCTTTCACTTTCGTTGAGATTTTCACTCTACTACTCATAACTCTAACATTGCGTTGTGTGCTTCTGATAATTTATAAATCCATACAGAATATTTCGGAGATCGTTATTTTATTCTTGTGCTCATTCCTCGTTAAAAAACTTATGCTATAAAATATTTTTCAAGTTTCTTATCAAAAATTCCCCCGTGCAAAGAATGGATACTCGAGCTAGTGTTCAATAAATAAACCCAATTTTTCTTTTAAAAATACAAAGCTTGAAGTCCACTAAGCATTAAAATATATTAAATGAAATATGGGGCATATTTTCTACAGAGAAGTATTGTTGAAAACAAAAAGAATTGACTTGCATACTAAAATATGTCGTTCTCCATGTGACTTTAAACTCGGAATGTATATGATATCAATACTAGATAATTTTTCTATTTGTAACAATTGTTTTCTGTTCTCGGTTAAAGTTCTTCAACATTTAAAAATTTTAAAGCGTAAGAATTTCCAATATTTGAAAATAAATTTCAAAAATAACTGTTTAGGAGGTGGGGATCTGATCTAATTGTTTATTTAAAGTTTTAAATTATTAGTAGAGCGAAATTATTGCAGTTTTAAAACAAAGAAATTAATATGCTTTTAATTTATTCTTCCTTGCACAATTTAATGTGAAGAGCTAGTTTCATTTAACAGCTTTAAATTTTATTTTATTTAAATTTGTTATTGTATTTGACCTGAAACCTTAGAATGCTGACTAAAAACATTTTATTCTTCTTTTAAATGTATTTTAGCTTTCCAAAAAGATACATCATAGTTTCATAGTTTTGATACATTTTCCTAACATTGTATTTAATTATTCTCTGAGCCTTCGAGAAATTCGAATGGAAAACTTTTATAAAGAAAGTTTTGATATGTGCTCTGAAATACATTTAAAGTTGGCTTAATTTTCCAATAATTTGAATTAAAATGAAATTATATATTAAAAATAATCAACTTTTGTAGTTTTCAAGTTAAAAGTCCTTAAGCATACACATACATTCATTTAATTTCATTTATCAATTTGAATTTGTCTTCCTTTTACCTTTTTTTTTCATAAGTAAAAATCAATGATAAGAATAAAATGTTAGGAAATAAATGAAATCCTACACACGCAAATAACATATACAAAAATTAAACGAAACTCTCTCAACAAAAATTTATTTAATAGCATTTGCTTAATACTACTACTTTTAATTCTGTTCAGTGAACTGGTATGAATGAAAAAGACTCGTGAAATCTTTGATTAACATTATGTATATTATGATTTGATTATAACCCACACATCTTCCTTGAAGCTTTTCTTAAAAGCTCCAATAATTAAGAATTCATAAATTTTTAAATTCAGAAAGGAGACATAGATGTACTTTTACACATATAGATCCTTTACATGACGATTAGGAATTGGAGAAATATAGTTGGTACATAAAATAATATAAACACCTTCTGAAGCAATTCAAAAGAAACTCTTATGCTTAAACTCTTATTTTTAGAGTGATGTAGGAGTAGCTGTTTGCTATATATGCTAGTGGTGGTAAAGGTGGATGGAAACGAGATATTCTCTATACGGTTCAATAATATTATGGTATGTTAATTAATGGTAACTGAGTGTACTAAGACAACTTCTCCACTTCATCATGTTCATTAAACTAAATTATGGTGCACTATTCTGTATGGACGGGATCATTATCTGTCAGAAATAAGGGATAGCCACCAAAGAGGATTGCCCGAACCTTTGAAAAACGTGATATTTGATTCAGATTTGATTTGAACCACATATTCAAATCTTTTACATTGTTATGACAAAGGTGTAATACTTAATCGTTAAAATAGCTCTTATATAGCTGACACAATCAATCAGTAATTATATAAAATTATTCGTTTTGCATTTTTCAGTGGTGGAGTGGCCCTTAGACAACCTTCAGGTACTCCCTCTCCCAAGAAGCGACAACTTCCGCAAATTCCTCCTAGGCGGGCTACCAGAGACCAAATGACGCTCAACTTGGAGGAACGAGCGAGACAGATGAAGCTTCGATCTCAAAGAAAGCCTGATGGTAAGCTTATCAGCAAACTGTGTGAGGTTTCTGCTATAATATTATTATTCATGAAGGGTATTCGATTCTCAAATAGCTTTTAAAGTTTTAACAGGAGATTCTCTCGTTTATTTCTTCATTTTTGCATAAAAGTGAGAAATATTATTTCACTGCTAATTTTTATTTTAAAAATCTCCTCTTAAACATCTTGGAGAGAATTAAATATTTGTCTGACGTGATCATTACCCTTCTGTTTAATAGACATTTTTAATATAGTGACAAATAATTAATGAATATAAATACTTATTCTATGTACCCAAATTATGTGGTGTCATTTCATGAATGGTTCGTTTTAATTGTTATTTCATCAAAAGCATATACTTGTTCTTAACGTCACAACGAAATAATAAGTAATTCGTTTGCGTTTACAGTTTGAACACATTTCCAAAATGAAAGTTGAAAAACAAAGGTTATTACTTTCTATCTTATTCTTCCCCTTTTAATTTCATTCTTTGACAGAAGAAATAATTTCGCAATATTTTGAGAGAAAAGAAGATACAATAAGAAATATACATTAATATAAGTTGAACTGTACATGTAAGATTAAATTAGCATTATTTAAACGAGTTTACAAAAATGCCTTGACATTGTAGGAGTAGTGACGATATCTGAAAATCTAAGAAATGGATAGTTACACTTACAACAGAAGTAAAGGAAAACATCAAAATTTAAATTTAAAGAGTAGTAAGATATTTAAAGTGATACATTATGCAATATCCAGATAGCAACTGAGAGCGTATGCTAAAAGCTTTAAGAAAATTTAACTATAAAAGTCAGACTTTTTACAAAAGATTTATTATTATTATTATTATGCCTACTCTTTTAAATATCGTTCTGACTTTTAATTTAATTTATTCAATGCTTTTGAGAGACTTTCCAAAATTTCGCGATCTAACAATTTTAGAATAAAAATTTGTTAGGTTAGATAAAGGGATGTATCATTTATCAAACATAACTAGCATTTATATTGTCTGTTTACTTATTATTATAACAGTATATTATTCTAATGGCTTGGTTTGAGGTAAAAAAAAAACGATATAATTCAGTTTTAAAACCAACTAATTTATAGCATAAGTGAAAAAATGATTAAGAAATGATATAACGTTCACTTTTATTCATTCTGTTAGTTTACAATAAAACTAATTTCTGCCAAAGGATTTATATTCGTCAATGGCGTCTCAAATGTATTTAAACTTTTATAAACATACAAGTTGTTGGAAGTAAACGCAGTGAGAACTATGGCATAATTACGAAAAGCTGGTTTGTTTACATCATTAAAAAGACATATGTAAAAGTCAACGCTGCAGTGTATGCTTCAGGCTTGAAGATTCAACAGCTTCTGTAGTAGGCGTGAAAGTAGTGACGTATTAGTTCTTGGGAGAACTTCACCATCCATTTACATGTTAATCAATTTAATTTGCTACATACCTTTTGCTTATTACTATTTAAACAATTTGGTAACATATTAGCAGGCATTTCATTTGATGGTAAATATTTTAAATCGAATAAATTATTTTCATATACTTCTCGCTCAAAATGGTGACGAATTTCAATATGTTTTGAGCGAGAATTATGTATTGGATTTTTCGTAGATTTAAGAGATGATTGATGTCAGTAAACACCACAGTTTTCAATGCATCAGTCTCTTGTTGTTCATTGAGAAATCTTTGTTGGTAAAGAGTCTCTTTTGTAGCTTCAGAGAGAGCCATATATTCTTTCTCTGGGGTTAATAATGCAACAGTTCGTTATTTTCCTGGTTCCCAAGAAGTAACTGCTTCAGCATACTTAAAGACATCATGCGAAAGAATTCCTGTCGTTGATTATCTGAAGCCCAGTTAGAATCGACATATCCTATTAATGGTTTTGCAGATTGTTTGTAATTTAATCCTTGAATTTTAGTTCATTTTAAGTATCTCAGGATTCTTTTTGCTGCTATCCAATATGTTTTTCCTGGATTGTTGTTAAACTAAGAAAATTGACAGCGTCAGTTATGTCTGGTCTTGTGGCGACAGACAGATACATTAGAGATCCAATTAAAGATCGGAATGGTAAGTTTTACATTTCCGATTTTTCTTCTTCATTCTCTTGGTTAATTTATTGCTTGTATTCATGGGAGTTTCAATAGTTTTTGCATCTTACATTTTGTACTTGTGCAAGATATCATCAATGTACTTTGATTGAGATATTGTTAAACTATTTTTATCTTGTTTGAATTCAATTCCTAAGCAATATTGCAACAGTCCTAGGTCTTTCATTTTGAAAGCTTTTGCTAATTCACCCAGAATATTTTCACGAGCGTTTTTGCTGCTTGTAAACACCATTAAATCATCAATATATATAATGATGATTGCTTCAGCAGAATATGATTTCATGTGATAAACACATTTGTCAGCTTTTAACGATTTAAGCCCAAAAGATTTGAGTTTAGTGTCTAGTTTGTACCACTGACTCTCTGACAGCTTAGTAAACTAGCTTGATTTTTACCAGGAGAAATACGAAATTCCTCTGGTTGCTCCATAAAGATTTCTTCATTCAGATCTCCATTTACGTATACCATCACAAAGTCTAGATGATATCTAATAAGGTTGTTTTCAACTGCATAAGCAATAACAGTTCGTATTGAACTTAATCATGCAATTGGAGAAAAATTCTCTTTAAAATCTATTCTTGGATTTCGAGAACAACCTTTTACCACAATTCATGCCTTTTATTTTCCAACAGTTCTATCTTCATTTTAGAACCCATTTTGATCCAATAACGTTTTTATGTTTGGATCTTGGAACTAACGTCTATGCTTTTTCTTTAATTAATGCATCAAGTTCTTCCTTCACAGCATTTTTCCAAGCTATTTTGTTTGGTCCAGCAAGAGCCTTTTGAACTCTCGGACTAGTTTCAAAACAATTCGTAATTACGGAAACTTGTCCATTTTCCTTTCTTGGACGACCTCTTTTGTCTGCTCTTAAAATCCTAGGTCTTCCAGAAGCGTGGTGACAATCCCTTTTATCTGGAGGCATGGCGTCACAGCTATCTGAAGCTTTGGTTTCTGTTTGGGAGTCCGATGACGTTGCTTGTCTTTTTGTCATATCACCTAGGTCAGATGACGTATACTCGCTGAGAGTGGATTTTTGTTTTTCATCAGGCAGGGTAATAAATTCCATTTTTTGACGCTGGCAGATGGTTTTCAAATTTATCAACAAATCTCTCGTTTCGGCTTGCTATTATTTTTCTGGTTTTCTTATCATACTGCCGATATGTCTTCGATTTTGTTGAATATCCGATGAAGATATGTTCGTTCGACCTCGGCTCAAATTTGCCTTTCAATCGTTTATTCAACATATATGCTTATTATCCAAACACTTTGAAGTATGACACACTTGACTTGATGCCAAAAAAAGTTCATATGGAGTTGATTTCTTGATGTTCTTGCTAGACGAGCGATTACGAATGTAAATGAAACAATTTATTGGTTCCTCCCAGAAGTTAAAATTTAATCCAGATTGGATTAAGAGACATCTGGCCATTTCAACTACAGTGCGATTTGCTCTTTCTGCAACTCCGTTTTGTTGACTGGTCATAACAGCAGATTTTTCTGTTCGGATGCCTTGTTCTTTAAGAAAAGTTACGAATTCTGATCCACAATATTCTAATCCATTATCGGTACTAAGTGTTTTAATTTTCTTCCCTGTTTGATTTTCAACTAAAATTTAATAGTTTATAAAGGCATTTTTTACTTCATCTTTAGTTTTCGAGAAATTTATTACTACATATCTTGATTTATCATCAATGAAAGTAACAAAATGATATGAACCTGATAGTGATGGTACTCGCATAGGTCCGCAGACGTCAGAATATACAAGTTCTTAAAGGTTTCTACTTTTGAATTTAGATTCTTTTGAAAAAAGGGTCAACAGTCTGTTTTGACTGGATGTAAATTTTACAGTCCTTTACGAAATCTTTTATATCAAAATTTCCTCCTCGTACCATTCTATCAGTCATTAATTTCTTTAAATCACTTTCATTTAAATGTCCAAATTTTTGATGCCATTTTGGAAATTTGGTGATGGTATTTGCCGTTTCAATTTTTGGTTTCCCATAGTATAAATCTCCTTTGCAGATCGCTGTCATCAGAACAGTTCCTTTAGCTTCAATTACTTTTGCTTCTTTTTTGAAGAAAATAACGGATCGATTATTCATTGTGGCTTTTGGTGTTGAGATTAGGTTACGCTTTAGTTCAGGTACGCATAACACGTTCTTCAGAAGAATTGTCCCTGGAGTATTTAACATTTTGAACAGTAAGGCTAACCGAACCTTTGCCGGTAACTTCAGTGATTTTATCGACAGCTAATTTCACGAAACAGTTTGTTTCTTTATTTATTTCGTTGAATAGCTTTTCGTCGTTGCACATATGAGAGGTAGCTCCAGTATCTAAACACCAAGAGATTGAATTTCTTTCGTTCTGGCCTTTATTATTGCACATAGCAGACGATGCATATTCATCAGATTTCAATAACATGGACGAGTTGTGATTTGGAGATATGCGTTTCCTGTCGAATATTTTCTTGCGACATTCAGATGCTCTATGTCCATACTTTGAGCAGTAATTACACTTCAGATTTCTAAAAGGCTTCTGATTCGTTGCTTTGTTTTGGTTTGCATTCCAATTATTAGAGTTTCTTTTTGAATACTGCTTATTCTTTCCTATTGAAGAGTATAGAGCGCACTGTGTGGCAAGATTCATCTTTCCTTTTCTTGTTTTAAATTCTGTCAGCAATTTTTTTTTCAGAATTTCAGGATTCGGCACTTCGTCTCTGGATTCAATGGCACATCGGAAATTTTCGAAATAGTCCGGAATGTTGAGTAGAAGTAAAATGGATAAGAGTTCATCGGCAATATCCAGCTCCATTTCTTTTAGTTTATCTACTGTGACGAAAAAATTCTTTAAGATGATCCGACATTGTTTCTGTGTTGGTCATTTTTCAGAATAATAGTTGTTTCAGTACAGAAGCCTTTTTGGTAGGTCCTTTAGATTCGAATACAGATTTTAGCTTTTCCAAACATCTTTGGAAGTTGTGTAATGTCTTACACGACAAAGTTCACTTGGACTGACAGACAAATTAATGTCTGCACAAGCTGTTCGATTGATTTCAGTCCCTCTCAGTAGCATTTCAATGGCGTCGGCAGTGGCACCTTCGTTAGGCATAGCTTCGTTGCGTTTGACGTAATCTCAGTGGTCGTTTTTTTTTTTTTTTATCAAGACCGCTTCGATTTGCAGCTTCCACATGTCGTAGTTTTGCTTGTTCAGTTTCTCTATAGCTTTGAGTTGCTCCATAAGCAGTTTCAGCTTTTTTTTTTGGGGGGGGGGGGGGGGG
>BMAW01045417.1:254931-298181 GCA_019974015.1 Nephila pilipes
CCTCAGGAATGCGTAGCTCTTTAGATTCAAGTGCCGTTTCACATAGATGCTTTCGTAATGTGCACTGCTAATGGTTCTGATTCAGTTCTTGGGCCCATAACCATTGTTGGAAGTAAATGCAGTGAGAACTATGGCACAATTACGAAAAGCTGGTTTATTTACATCATTAAAAAGACATATATAAAAGTCAGCGCCTCAGTGTATGCTTCACGCTCGGAGATACAACAGCTTCTGTAATAGGAGTGAAAGTAGTCACGTATTAGTTCTTGGGAGAACTTCATCATCCCTTGCGTGCATGCTCAGTCGGAGCTTACATGGCTTGGCGCAACCTATTTTATGTTGGAGGAAGAAATAGCAAATATGCATTGATACCCAACACAAGTGCATTTACGACCAATTATATTAAGCTGAAATATACTTCCACTTATGCTTTAAAAAATCGATCTCGAGGTATAACTATTAGGTTTCTATTGTTTAATTGGTGACAAATCTGTTCAATGAAATTTTCAGTTAAGTCAATTTTTTGACTAAAAGTTTTGGGAGACGAGGGATGCAAAATGCTAAAATCCTTAACTTTTTTACGAGCTTCTGAAATGTAGTACAAATATTTTCTAATATGAGCAAATATAATGTAGAAAAATTTCAAAGGAAATATTCATAACTCTTTGAAATATTAAAACTTTTGCCATTTATATCGTGTATAGCATAACAGTTCCTTGTGATTCAAAGTATAAAATAATATTTTGAGAAAATTTTTAAATAAAGGTAAATAATTTGACACAAGGGTATCAAATTCTGCATTTAATGCATCATTGATTAATTGAGGAGTTTTGCATATTAAATAGATGAAAAAAATCTGAGTCACCCGGTGAAATTTTTTTCCCTGAAAAATCAATCCAAATACTTTACTGGTTGTGAAATTTTTTTAATAAATTATTAAGATAATCAAAAACTTACATTCCCTTTGTGTGTGTGTAATTCTTTTAAATATTCATTTAAAATATAATTTTAAGGTATTGCGTCTTTCAAATAAAATTTGAATACTAAGAGCATGTTTTGAATAATAAAAATGTTTATTACGAAAAAAAAAAAAAAAAAAAAAAAAACCCTCGAAGGAATAAAAACAAAGAAAATACTAAATCCGAAAACCTGAAAAAGACACTGGAAGACTGAAAAATGCCCCAATTTGAAAATTTTTTGTTGACAATGATAGATAACACCTCATAGTGTCCTTTTCCCATGTTTTCAATCCAAACATTTTTTTCGTAAATTTTGTCTTTTCCGTGTCTCGTTTGCCTTTAAACATTTTATTTCCTTATGTCTCATGTTTTCAAAATATAATACTGTAGATGTTCTGATGAAAAATACTTTAATAATAATATTTAACTCTTTTTTAACTGCTTTTCATAAATATCAGTTCTATTTGATGGTAATATCTGAAACATTTTTTGGACAGGAGTATCTGCAGCCATTGTTTCTGACAGTGAAGTCTCTCCACGTCACAGCCTCGACCGACAGTTCAATGTCCATCCCCACCCGCCTCCAACTAGGAACTCTCGGTTGCCTGCCCACCCACAAGGGGCAGCGTCGACCAGTCGAGGGCTAAGGAGTGCAGGCCCTTCCACTAGTGGAGCGGAAGGGGGTGAAAAGGAGGGGAGCGTAGTACATCCACCACTGGAGAGTGATGAGTCTGAAACCAGCTCGGTCTCCAAATACAGTGTCACTAGTGCCTTCTCTTCTCAGTCAGAACATCCAAGGGGCAGTAGAACAGCACAGTATGTGTTACAATTCATTCGCTCCTCGACGTTTCTCTTAAGTTTCATATTTAAATGATTTTTTTACATAATCTGAGATATAGTTCAATAAATAAATAAATAAACAAATAAATAAAAAATAAATAAATAAAAATAACATTAATAACATAAGATATTGGACATTTGATATAATATGTCACAATTATTCTAATCTTTTAAATTTCATTTTTTTTAACATTTTGTGTGAGAGATTTAAGTCAAAGTATTGAATGTTTGATAGATCTTTCTTGGTGTAGTTTGTGGCCGCGGTAGCCTAATGATCATGGTCGCGGACTCACGGTTGCTGTAGTTTTTATCGAGTCATGGGTTTGAACCTTGATGCTACTAAAGAGCCGTTGTGTACCAGGACTGATACACGCGAATTCTGTTGAGGATCCAAGTCCTCCAAGGGAGTGGTGTGGAATATTGGAGATGGAGATCCATCCTTGTTACTCGATTCCGGTTCAAAATTACGAGGTCTGTAGCCAACAGCCTTCGTGTTGCTTTGCAAAGCGATGTTAATAAATAATTCCGGTCCTTGGTTTTGTTTATTTCGTGATATAAATGACAATGCATATGTTATATATAAAACACGACATACGTGTATATAAACACAATACACACATATATAAAATATATGCAATAATATCAAAGTATATAATAATATAAAATTTCTTTTGAGACCATGTGTGAAACATAAATAACTAAAACAAAAGAATGTTATCGATGTTTGTTTTATTTACACCAAAAGGGCGCGCCCGGCGCAAAGTTAACTAAAAATTTTCAATTTATTATATGGAGCGTTTTTAGGTACCCTTACGTGTACATTCTCAGTTGACAACTCACATTGATATAGTAATTCATTTCTACTAAAACATGAAACAGACTTCTAAATCAAACGCATTTTCTCTTTTTAGTGTAAAAAAACAATGCATTACATCCACCATTACACAGGAGACGTTTTCACATTCTATCTAAATTACTAAAAAACGAGATTGAAGTAAATTTTGTTTTCAACATACACTCGAGAAAAATTTTAAACTGTTAAATCAATATCCGATCAAATCATTTAAAGTAGTTTAACATACAACACTCATAACAATCCAAGCTTTTTTCTGTAACGAAAAAAGGGAATCACTTCAAAGCCGCACGAACTTAATAGTTAAGTTTCTTTCAAAGTTATCATTAAATAGCACATTTCTGTTGTCAATCCGATACAAAACTTATCGGCGTTGATAAATGCATATGAAATCAAATTCAGATTAATGAACTTATTATTGCTCTTGAGAAAGTTAGTTCGTGCTGTTGGGCTATACGTGATTTTCTCTTCACTAACCTCGAGGACATTTTGGTAATTTGAACTGCATAAAATAACAGCCCCTTTTCTTCCAAAATAAAATGGGATTTGAGAAAATTAGGTGAAAATAAGAAGTGTAATGAAATGAATTACAGATGGTGATATATTAGCAAAAGAGAAATGAAAGGAAAGAGAAAGAAGCTATAGAGGACAATGAAAAGCTTATAAATATTTGTAAATTGGATTGAATAATCGAAAATACTGTTTGTATTGAAATTAAGTTGGAGCAACTGCTAGTTAGAGTAACAGGAGTGGAACCTGTTATAAGCAAGAAATGTTTGAGTTGGAACGAATGATTTGCTGAGCTAAGACTTTATTATTTGAATATAAATTAGTATTAATGCAGTTAAAAGAAATCCAAGAGAAAGAGAGCGATCTTGCATAGATTTCTTTGTTAGATAATAAACTATACTGTCGTTCTCTTAAGTATCTTCAATTGGAGTTTCGAACTTAATGAATATTTAATTAGTCTTTAAGATGGTTGTAGATTTAAATAATGAAGGAAATACGTTGCAATTTTTTTTAATTATTGTTTTTATGAAATCCAATAAAAAAAAATCTTGAGGAATAGGCTTTTTAAATGACTTATACTTTATATTTCACACTAGCTCGATTTCCCCTATCTTTATTCTCATGTTATCTAAAACAATTGAAATTGTAACACATTTACTTCATTCCTTTCCATATTCACTTATAATACTGATTCCTATTGCTTTCTTAGGGAATTCACTTCTCCCACGCCTGCTTATGGTCCTGTTCATCCCACTCGTCCTACTCGTGGTTCTCTGAACCGGAGCAGCAGTGATGGAGCTGCAAATGAGAAAGTTAACAACGGCAGTCTCTCGGACACAGCTCTGACCGGATCTGCGGAAAAAGTGTCAAGACCAGGACTGCAAGGAGCCACTGGCGGTAAGATCACTCAGTTTGGGGGTCTATCTGCCAAAAGAAGTAACAGCGCGTCCCAGCTAAGCGTTGCTGGTAAGACACATTATCATACAGACGCTTAGAGGTAGATTTAAACTAAACGAGAAAACGAGCGAGATGAATAAAGTAGAGTGTGAAATTCTGGAAACTTCAGAGAGGGGGAAAAAGAATCCTTGTACGTTTAGAGGTAGATTAAACCTAAAGGGCAACTTTTCGAAGTATATTGAGCAGAATTTGAATATCAGAAAGCTTCAATAATAGCAAAAAATGATTATTTTTAATGAACACATTCAACCTTCTTATATGGAAATTTAAAAACGAAACTTCTTTTTTTCCCCCTACTTTTGGTAATATCCTTATCTGTACATAAATTTATAATCCATTATTAATTTAATTATATACAATGCATCCATAAAATAATGATGGGATTTCAAATAGCTATAACTCTGAAACAAAGAACTGCAGAAAGATTAACTGCATATCAAATTTAAGAAAAATTCTCTAAATTCCTTACCTGCTCAGTAGACTTCAATTTGTACTCCCTTGTTGCCCTGCAAATGTCGAGAGGTATTCTTTATCTTCCCTTGCACGGCAGAAAACATTCAGTATAATAGACGAGACAAATTCAGAGACTCTTTCTTTTAAATGATTCAGATTTCATACTTAAATACATTTTTTTTCCCATAACCTCAAAAATATATATCCATGGGGTAAGGTCTAAAGACTTCGAGGCGAGGCAACACTGTTCTCGTCCAACACTTCGTTGAAGAAATTTTTGTTAAGAAAATCCCGCACGTTTATATGACAAAATGCGTAGCCGCTCCCTCTAGCTGGAAAATATAATTTTTCGAGATTTGGGACATTGTATATTCTTCTGATGTATTCAAGAAGACGCTCCCCATTATTGCTTTTTCAGGAAAAAAGGAGGGACCTATAACAGTCTCATTCAATAGTACACCACACATTCACTTTTCACTAACATGCTTATGCTCCATAAGGGCATGTGGTTGTTGTGTCTTGTGACAGTTGTGTGAAAGGTGTGTGACCAATAGTTTTATAATTACCCAACTTGCTAGAACACTACTGCCTGGATTTCTTCGGGCTGTGTAAGATATTTTTTTACACTGGTTCAATAATTTCTTCATATAACACCGATAGCCATTCTGGCTGTGAATGCTTCAGCGGACTGCCTGTTTCTTTGAGTTGTTTGTTCCATTGGCGAATGGTAGTTCCTTTCGGGGGCCCTTCATTGTACTCATGGAAGTATTTAATCCCAACACATATTATGGCATATCAGTACATCATTAAATATAATCGTAATCTCATCCGTTTTACTAGTGAAAGATATCTAGAAAGAACTTAAAAAGGTTGGTTGGATCCGGAACAAGTTGTATATTCGTTGCTTTTCGTGTTTATAATAAATTTATTACTGTTAGAAATTGGTAATGATCTTTGAACTATTGTGTTCAAATAATTTGACTTAAACAGGATGCATGCTGTCAGTGTGATGTTTAACTAAAGTTTGTTAAGCTGATTGTTAAATCCAAGTAGCTTAATGGAAATAATCACTGAATCAGCAATCCTGTTAAATAAACAAGAAATTGTGAATATTTA
Organism: Nephila pilipes; assembly: GCA_019974015.1. Lineage (NCBI taxonomy): Eukaryota > Metazoa > Arthropoda > Arachnida > Araneae > Nephilidae > Nephila > Nephila pilipes. The sequence goes on from BMAW01045417.1 coordinate 260,620, forward strand.
ACATTGAATTTTTTAGACAAATAATGAAACGAGTTTTAGGAGAAGAACTGTCTTGGAGAAATGGAAAAAAAGAAGCTCGAAAACTTTATGACTGCAGCAGAAAAAAGAAATCTGAAGCCTGATGGGATTAAGATTGCTAATTTGCAGTATCTCCTAAGGTGGGAAAAAACTATCGATATTCAACGTATTTAAATTTAAAGAAAATTCCAGGAAATAAAACTTTACCAATGCTTTGATTTGATTCAAGGAATACTGCATTCCGAGTCAGAATGAAGTATTCGAAAGATTAAAAAAAATTTCTAGTTCCCAAAGAGATGGACAGAACATGAATGCATATTTGACAAAACTGAAGTCCTTAGCATCATCATGGGAATTTCAAGAACTAGAGGAGTCTCTCTAATTTGTTATTGAGCTGCTTTTGGAAATCGTAACAAGATTCTTCAAGAACGTCTTTTTCGAGAACCGCAGCTAATATTGAAGAAAGCGGAAAATTTCCCCCTAACAGCTGAAATTAGTAAACAACAAATAAAGATGGTAAATGAGAACTCTAGTATGAAAGCTGACATGAATGCCTTGAATAAATAGAAGTCCAGACGAGGAGCAGTACTTCAAATAGCGTGGTTGTGAATTATTCGTGAGTATTCAATTACAATAAATTTGATAGAACTCATAGCATGATGGAATGTCTAGCATTTAACAAGTATATGTAACGGAAAGGATAATTTTGCTGTGATGTGTTGTCCTAATATTAAAAAAAAAACACTGTTTTCCAGTAAAGGGGTCTCAGAATGTAAATGAAATAACTGGGGTAGCTCAAAATGAAATACAAAACTGTAACCTGTACACAGCTTTTCATTCTTCATGTGTTGAGGAATCAGGTGAAAAATACTGGGATAAAGATGATGTACTATTAATAATTATTCTGCAAATTTTAAGCGTGACACTAGTGCTGAGGTCAATATACTAGTTCTGTCTTTTTGTAACAGTATGAAATTGTATAAAGTATGACAACTATGTAAAGCAGATATTATGTTAACAAACAACGGTAACCACAAATTGAACCCTGGGGATAAGGTAAGGTTATAATGTTCCATTGAGTAATGTAAAATCGTCAAATTGGATTTTGTTATTGCAAATGTAGATTATAAACCATTCTGTAGCATGATATTGAAATTAATTCAGAGAATAGGTAAAGTAGAATTATCTGACAAAAATGAGTTTTTGGTTAAATATGAAGAAGTTTCTAAAGGATTAGGTGAATTTCCAAGATTTTCCTATTATATAGTACTTAAAAATATAGTCTCTATTGTAGATACCCTTAAAAAGATACCTCAGGGAACTCTAAAAGAGACATTACTTGATTAAGAATGTAAAGGCATTATATCTCAAATAAATGCACTGGCTGATTGGGTAAATAGATTGGTAGTAGTTGAAAAATCAAATAGTAAACTCTACACAGATATGCTTAGATCCAAGAAATCTATATAAAGCTATTAAATGAGAATATCACATTATACCATCCAGTGATGAAATTATTAGTCAGTTAGAAGGTGAACAATTATTTCTTGCATTAGATTTTAAAGAGCGTTTAGGACTAATTCTCTCAGATGAGAAAAATTCTGAACTTTGCTTTCAGTTCTTCAGTTGGAAGACATAAATTTAAGTGATTATCATTTGGGATTACTTCTACATTTAAAATCTTCCAGCAAGGAGACCAAAAATTGTTTGAGGATATTAAAGGAATACAGATTTATTCTGGGGATTTAATAATATCAGGAACAACTCAAAAGGATCCCCTCAAAAAGCTGTTGATTGACTTTGAAAGAGCTAATATTGAAAAATTTAATTCTGAAAAGTTTCGAGTTAAAGTTAATGAAGTCAAACATGAGATCTTAATAGGTTCTGAAAAAGTAATTAAGGAAATTAAGTACCATTTGAGAACAGCTAAAGAATTACACAAGATACTGAATAAATAAGATGTTAGAAGGTTTGGTTTTGGATTGGTTTTATCAACGTCGCACTAGAAGCAACACAATGGCGATTGGCTAAATGCCCAACGGGACCGAGCTCACCAGACGAGGACGACACTTGAGTTGGCACCTCTCTCTACAAACTTCCATACCACACTAACGGGAGGACTTTGAGCCTCGACAGACTAAACGGGCATCAACCCCAACTACACGGTGGGTCTTCAGTGGCATCAAGGCCCGAACCCCCGACTCGACGAAAATCTCCAGTAGCGAGTCCGCGACCATGACCACTAGGGTTAGAAGGCTACTGGGAATGATAAATTTGTTATTAATTCAGAGCATATAAAAATTATACCTCATTTAAGAGAGCTATTAAAGTGTAATGTTGCTTTCAGTTGGTCGTGGGAGCAAGATCAAGCATTTGATAATATTAAAAAATTTACCATTTCAACTCCTAAGAATTTTTAATTGTTCAGAAGAGATAAGCCATACAGTGTAATTGTTCAAAGAATGGATTATGGGCACTAATATTGCAAGGAGATCATCCTTTATTTTTTGTTCTTGGAAGTCTTTCTGAAAGTGAAAAAAATATGCTCAATTCGCGAAGGGATTATTAGTTATTGTTTTTGCGCTTTCAAAATATCATAATTTTTTGTATAGACATAAAGTATTATTTCAAAGTGACTATAAGCCATTGACTTCAATTACTGAAAACCCAATGAGTAAATTTTTACTCATTAACATAAAATATTTTTAAAATGATTAAAGTATTTACTGTTGAGTATTTGCAAATTAAAAGATATCTAACTTGCAGATATTTTATCATGGACCTTTCGTAAAGATGAAGTACATGATGATCCAGAAATGATACATAAACATACAATTGCTAAATATTTTACAATACATACTCGCAGAATAGGTCAGTTCCAAAAAGGCACTCTAGGATGATGAAGACTTAAAAATATTTATGAATTACTATAAAGAGGGTTGATGTAAACTTATTATTCCTGTAAGCTTAAAAGTATAACAAAAATCCCGAAATGTTTTGTATCTTATAGAGAGTTTTTTATTTTTAAATGGAAAAATAGTAGTCCCTAAAAATTAAGACCTGAAGTGTTATTATTAATACATGAAAGCTATCTAGGTATAGAAAAATGCAAAAATAGAACACGAGAAATTATGCATTGATCAGGAATTTCGCAGGACATATATATTGAATAAATGGTTGCAGAATGTGCCGTATGTTCCAAATTTCGCAAAATCCAAATTAATGAGCCACTGTTACCTCGTAGTATACCACAAAGACATTTCATAAAATAAGAATAGACAATGTTTCACAGGAACATTAATTATATTTTTGTAATTGACTATATATTTTTATTCGAAGTGGAAGTAGAAAAGATTAATAATATGGGTCAGTAATAAAAATTCTTAAAATGATAATTACTAGGCTTAGTGTGCCCGAAATTCTAGTTTGAGATAAAGTTCAATTTAACAGGTAAGGTTGTGACATTGGGCTATTCGTGGTTTCTCTTCATTAACCTTGGGGACTTTTAACTGAGATTGATTGCTTTTGCTAAACAACCTTTGCCCAACCAAAAATGAAACGTGATTATGTAAAGCAGTTAGAAATGAAGTGAGGTAGGTGAGTTAGGAAATATATAAACTCCGACTGAAAGTATCCAGAGAGGGCTGAAAGAGAAGTGAAGTTGAAGCTATAGATAAGTGGAAGGAGAAGTGGAAAGCGAGGTTGAATTAAAGGTTTAGATTAAAAATTGTTAAAAGACGTTCCTTTACTCTTGTTTTCAACAGTTGATCCAGAGTCTGAGTTGCAGTCGAGGAAGGATTAGTGGTAAGAGTCTGTTAGATTACTATTGGTGGGTTGAATTGATGTTAATAGAAATATTACCCGGGAGAGCATAGTGAGTTGTTGTCATAGTAAATATATGTTAATAAATTACTTAAAGATTGTTCTAGTGTCTCTTTTATTATTGTGTCGTAGTGTTTAATAATTGAATCTAGTGATGGCACAAGATGAAGCCCGGGTCGGGCGGGCGTCACAAGGTCTTAAGAAATTTACAAAACCTTGGGGTATTAAATCCTCCTTTATTAGTCCATATCGTTCTTTGAGCAATGGAATGGTGGAGAAAACAGTAGAAATTGCAAAGGCACAGTTTAAGAAAGCATATGAGGAAAATCATAGATGTACTGTAGCCTTACTTGAGTACAGAAATACTCAAGTTTTAGGAATAGGTTTATGTCCCATCCAGCTCACGTTTAATCGTAGAATTAGGGCTAAATTGCTTGTATCTGGTTAACCGGTTAATACTGAAATCCTCAAGGAGTTCCAAAACTGCAGCAAAGGCAGACAAAGAAAAAGCTTTATTTGATAGGACGACAAAAGCCCTAATCTCCTTAAATAATAGATAAAGCTTTTTTTTAGTATAAAGATAGCATAGAGATAAAGTATATAGAGATAAAGCTTTTGTACAGAACTTTTGTACAAAAGTTGGGAACCTGGGGCTAACAGCAAATCAGGCACATATACCAGTAACAGAAAATATTTAAAGCCTTCAAAAGCTATATATAAATACAGTGATTTTAACTATATCATATTTTGACTTTTCCATGGGAATAGTTATGAATTAGAAAATTCTGTAAAGGCAAATAGGAATGTAGAAAATAGTTAGATTTAGATTACAAACAAGGTTGTCAAACAAGATATGAGGGTATCTGTATGTGTCCTACATGTTTAAATGATTTTGTTGAAGTGAAAGCGAGGATGTGACATATTAATATATATTAATTAATATAATCGTAATATTTCTGTTTTGTACGTGCACGGCACCTGGTAACAACTTAGAAAGGTTGTTTTGATCCGCACGTGTTGGATATGCGTTGTCTTCCATGTACATAATAAATTTAAGATTGTTATGACCTGGTGGGGTTCTCTAAACATTTGTGTTCAAATAAATATAGCATAAACATGATACACGTGTAACTGAAACAATCACATGAAAAACACGTGACTATTTAAAAGAAAGGATCACCGGCGTTCTCTTTCGTTTACTACACCGGGTGTTCTCTGCCGTGTATGTGAAGAGACTAAATATCATCTTGATTAATGGAGCACACATCGAAGTCAACTAGACAGGTAAGAAACACGGAGTTTATTTCTTTTTCTTTTTGGATAATAGCTCATAGATCTAGAGTAATTTGTTCCCATGCGCGCTATAACCGCTTAAAACCCCACTATTATTTTACCGACACGTTGTATTTGAGGAAGAAAGGGAAACGAAACTTTATTTTAATTAAACCGAATTTACTTCGCAGATTCGGAAAACTTAATTTTTTTCTTTGAACTTACGATAAGGAGAATTTACTGAGCATCTTTTTCACACGTCACATTAAAAATTTTAAAAAATGCACTCATTCTATAAAACGGAATCTCATTATTTTATACGCCCTTCCTTAGGATAACGAAACTGTTGCATTCTACTATTGCGACAACAGAAAATATTACATTAAGTGTGTTTTTCAGCTGAATTGTAACCTTTCATGAATATTTTTGTGATGAGGATAAGAAACAGTAACATATTGAATCCAAAAGTATAATTCACAAATGCTTCAATTGAACTTATTGTTTTTACATCTTCAAAAGAAGGATTCATTCACAAAAACAGACACTATCTCTGAATAAGAAACTGAAGGTGATAAAATAAATATGTGGGAATTTATATATTTTTTTTCCTTCTCTTTATTAGGACATAAAAAACGAATGGGATTTCGGAGGAAGAAATCGTCTACTATAAACGTCCATCGAAGTGAAGAAGTCGCTCCTCTTGAATGTCGTCATCTTGTAAAACAAGCTAGTAGTGTATCATCTGATGGGGAAGGCAGTCTGAGTGGAGATAGCTCAGTGTAAGAACATTATGCAGTAGCACATCTTATATTATTCTGTTGGATATATATTACATTAAAAAATCTGACAGTTTCATTTTTACCTGAATTTAATATTACTCTGTCTAATTTAAAACATATAAACTCCGTTAGCTTCTATCTTAAATTATTTTAATATTGATTCCTACAGATGTAGTTATCCTCGAATATCATTGTCTTAAAGCAAATTTAATTAAAGCTAGCATTTTTAATTTTTAAATATTTAGACCTCAAATTTTTTAAAGCTCATTTTATTTTTAAGTATAGAAATATTTATATGTTTACTCTTTTTTTGTATGAAATTAATATAAAAAAGGTCAATTTTTACTTGCTTTCAGAAAAAGAGGGGGGGGGGGAATACTTTTACATCTTCCCCAGTATCTACTATATATATATATATATATATATATATATAAGCATTTCATTTTTTAAATTATTTAAAGCATTTAAATCTGTTATTCTAATTTTTAAAACGTGAGTTTATAAAATTACCTATCTACAAGCATTTCAACGTCAAAAACACATCAGCTTAGTAATACATGGAGTTACATAATATCTTTTCACATACCTAACTGTCGTTAACTTGTTCCAATAATGTGAAAGAAATATTTGCTGAAAATCAAATGTACATAAATTTTGATTTATAGAAATGTTGTAACCGTATATTCCACCTACATTAAATTTCTTGGTTAATTCAATTGTATTCAAAAAATAAACTGTCTCAACGGTTTGCTTAAAATTAAGAAGATTCAAATATCTAATCCATTAGATAGTAAATATTTATGTTATTTATTCAAACGATTTGGTTCTAATATTCGATTCAAAACAAAATGAAAACTTAACGTAAGCACGTTTCTGCTATTATACATGAAACGTATAGTGAAATTAGTAATTTAATTGAGTAGAAATGAAACTTTATTTGTAATTCTGTGGATCACCACTAAGCAAATTTTAGATAGCACACACATATGTATTTAAGATGTCATATACAAAACGGCTACTTTTTGCTTGAATTTTTTTATTTTTAATGCTAACATAAAAAATATTCATTTCTGAAAGAGCACATTTTTCTATTAGTATGCTCTTGTTGGCCTCTTGTTAGTTATTAAAGAGTAAGATTCCAAATATTTATTTTACAAAATAATGATTCACTGTTAAGAAAGTTAAACTTTTTTTTACACTATTATTAAATTTACTCATACATATCATCTCATGTCATTTTCAGCTGGTTACCTTCTATCAGACTGGTTCCCGAAGGAGAATTTTCTAACTTTGTCGAAGGCTTAGGAAGTGGCCAGTTAGTTGGACGACAAGTATTAGCTTCTCCAAGTTTAGGTGATATTCAATTAAGCCTTGCCGATAGAAAAGGCAACTTAGAAGTTGAAGTGATAAGAGCAAGGGGATTACAACCTAAACCCGGAAAAGTGGTACCAGGTAATAAACAGCAAAGTACATTCTTTCATTATTCATGCACATACGAAATCTTTTTTTAAGTTTTAAATATTAAGAATAATTAAGGAAGAGCTCAATATATTTCCAAAATGAAAAAAAAAAGGTATAATTTTTTCTTACGAACTCCTCAAAAAATTAATCTCTATTTGAGTTTCTTTTAAATACATATCAAATGTTTGGAAACAAAAACTTTCGTCAAAAGTATTTATAGATTTTGAAGGAAATGCTCCCGAGCAAAATTTAATTTGATGGTAATAGGCCTTACCTTACATCCATTTGAAGTCCTTAAAATTAATCAAAAATAAAAATAATAAACTTAATTGAAAAGAAAAAATATGTGTTTTTCTTTTACCATATATTAGAAAATAATAAACAATTAATAACTTCATTCCCCTAAACTACAAAGATTCTACCTAATTCTACAAAATTCTACAAAGATTCTACCTTTTCACGCTTCTAGCATACATAACTAATCGTTATTTTACTTATGCTACAGTTTATTTTTTATTTATCTTTAATACCAATCAGATACAAGTGTTAAAGAATACTTACAATGTGAGACAAAAATATTGATAAGAAAATTTATAGTTACTATAAAACAAATAAGAAAAGATCGAAGAAATTCCAAACATTTTCTTTTTAAATGTCATTATGTTTTTGTAATTTATATATTTTTCTAATACAGTAAAATATTGTTCATTACATTTTTATTGATATGATGAAGATAGTTTGCGATTATGTAAGAAAGAGCTAAGATTACAATTTTTATGTTGAATAAAAATTTCATCAGAAGTATCTATGTTTAATCAAGTTCTGAATGCTTTAAATTTTAAGCAAAACTTTCATGAGTAGTTTTTAAAATAATTCAGAGTTTTATTGTGATGAATTCAATTCATTTGTATTATAAGATCAAAATATAAATTTGTTTTAGCTTAATTTAATTCTTGTTAATTTTTTCTTATGTTTCATAGCGCCTTATGTGAAGGTATATTTAGTGAAGGGACGAAAATGTGTAGCGAAACGGAAAACAGCAACTGCAAGAAAGACTCTTGATCCATTATATCAGCAACAATTAGTATTCAATGAAGATTACAGAAACTGCATATTGCAGGTAAATATACGAGAAGTGTGTTCAAAAAAGTTTTTCGACTTTAATTCAGAATTATAATAAAAAATACTCGTATTCAGATAAAACATTGTCCACTAATCTTCAAAGTAGTCCCGACAGTTCTATCATTGTCGACAGCAGCGCTGGACCGCCTCTTTTGAGATGGTGGTAGCCGGTCCGTCGCATTTTGCATGATGTTTTATCTGGACAGAAATCTTATTATTTTTCAGGAATAATTTCAGCTTGGGGAAAAATCAGAAGTAACACGGAGTCAAATGAGGAGAATAGATAACAAGTGTGTAATGTTACGGAGTATTTTTCCTACATAATTCGAACAGTTAACCCACTGCTCCGCACATAGGGTACCTTTCCTACAGTTAGAAAATACTTCCACAACAGAACTATTGAATTTAAGTAAAAGAATTAGGGAGTTTACATACGTAATAAAGGATAGAAGTTAGAGTGCATTAGGGGTGAAAAAGAAATACTCTATGTTCATAGCTGCCCTGCCAACATGCAAAAAAAAAAAAAAAAAAAAATCTACGCAGGAGTACGCTGGTCGGAGTTCATCGGAGACAACCTTTCAGGTTCAGTGTCGATCTCGATCTGAACGAGCTCGGGAGTGAATGGGAAGGCTTGGGAATAGAAGAGCATACTGATTCTTCGAACGTTTTCATAATGGAAAGAGAAAGCGTACAGATTACTCCATTTGGGGGACTGACAAAATATAGATGTGTCATGCCTGGCCAAGAAACTCTTACCAAAAGTGACGAATGCGTGTGTACGTTTTTATGACGGAGCTGCCAATTCTTCACTACTTACATTCCATCCATATGCATCCCACAGGGAAGGGAAGGTAACGCAAAACCTCTTAGTAGTAATTTTTGGTAGTGATTGTTCCGTGTGTTGCGTACTCGGGATGCGAACCCCTCCAATGGAGTCGAAGAAAATGATTAGTAGGATATTGCTACTGTTATGCTCGTCTTTCTAGGATATTGAATACTTCCATTTTGTGATTGTAGCTTGGTTTCTGAATCGTATCCATAAGCCCAGACTCATTACCAGTGATCACTGTACTGAGGATGTTATAATCACTGTTAAGAGTCCTTAGAATTTCCCGTGCAATACTTAAACGCAGTTACTTATGCTCGATGATTAGAAACTTCAACTCGAACTTCACTGAAATTTTCCTGATGCCTAAATAATGAGTCAAAAGCGAATGAACGGATTCAATAGTGATGTTCTGCTTTATAAGCTCTCAGATTGAGATTCGACGATCCTGCATCACCAGAATCCTGATGACGTCTATAACGGTCTCATTTCGGGATGAGGAGGGCTATCAGAACGTGCTTTGCTCTCTTCTTATGTACGACTATCTTTAAAGCGATTGTACGCTCCTTTATCTTAGTGGTGCCCGTCCCTGAAAGTCTGTTGAATCTTGCAGATATAATTTCCACTTCCGAATCTTCAAACGTTACGTAAAATTTCATACTGTAATAACATTCAAGTTTTTCTTTCATTTTGTCCAAAACGTAAATCCGACTGTGCTCACTTACACTTTCTTACTCTTCGGTAGTCTACCTGACATTGACAGCTTCTTCAGGCGGGAATAATTCACACATGTATATAAGAATTATTTATTAGTGCACAAAAACACGCTTCCTAGCTTCATTTGTTTACGCACGAAAAATTATTGTCGGAGATTTTTTGAACACACAGCGTGTATCTCTCTCTTTTTTTTAAAAAAATAATTTTCTATTTAAAGTGGAGAAAAAATTTATAATCAGATTTACCTGATTCAATGATTAAAATAGAAAATTTTCGTGGAATAAACATCGTCAATTGTTTAAATGATTTGGCGTACTCGGGTTCATTTAATTCATTTCAAATATTTATTATCTGCATATAATAATAAAAAAGTAAAATGATAATCTTGTGAGTGTAATATATTCATATATTAATTTATAGGAATATGCACTTTCCCCAGCATCCTTGTATAAACTTTAACAAATACACGCATTTATGTAACTGTTCAAGGTCAGTTCATTGTACTAGTAAATTACATCTTGTTAAAATTAATCAATTGACTTGAAATTAACTTCAGTGAACTAAATATTGTGCATGTTATTGTATTTTATCTATGATACATTTTATGTTAATACAACTGTTAAGAATTATTTTAGTATTATCTTTACATATTTTTCAATCCTGTTGCACAAAATTTTTTAATATTCTTAAGCTTATTATTAGTCGAAGTTTAATCTCAAGAACAAGACATGAAAAAAGAAATAATAATTGTTTTTATTTGGGATTCATTATCATGTACACATCTTTTATAATATTTCATAGTCATAACTATTTAAACGAGTGGCTTTTCATTCATGATGTTTTATGCCACATTAAAAATAAAATTTTATTCTATATCTTCTCTTATTTTTTAAGTATTCATTAATGTCTCCTTTCGAAGTCATGTCGAAAGTAAATAAAAAAATAACGCAATATATTGATTGAAATATTTAACATTTATAAGAAGAAAGAATTGTAATAAAATTATGCTACTGATTTCTGTCATATGAGCTATATAACAGAATAAAATGGATTTGCATAATGAACAAGAATGCATAACCACTTACAAATTTTTTTAATGTACTTGCATATCATTTTCTTAAAATCAGTCCACTTTCAGTTACTTCTGCAGAAAATTCTAAGTGAATTATTTCGCTTTTCAGGTGACAGTTTGGGGAGACTATGGTCGAATGGAGAAAAAAGTGTTCATGGGCGTAGCCCAAATCATGCTTGATGAACTTGACCTTTCAAACTTTGTGATCAGTTGGTACAAACTGTTCCATCATTCTTCTTTAGTCAACCTTCCAGCTAGTGTGCCACAAAATTCTATAATGTCAGTAGATAGCTTTGGCTGACTACAGCATTCTTTAGCCATCTCTAGAGCAGATCTGAAGTTTCAAAGTGCCACTTGTGCTGCTGGGTAACTGTCACCCTAGCAGTGTACGAATCTAAAATTTCTCTTGCACAGAAGCCCGAACCATCATTTTCCAAAGGGAAGAGTGCCTGAAAAATGTTACGTCGAGTAGAAATATTCCTCATCAAGACTACTTTCCTATTTCTTCAAACAACAAAAATATTCATATTTTATATCCTATTCTACAGTGCAAACTTCTTGAGCACTTTTATTGTGTATCATCCACTCAGGACATCATTGATGCATACGGGCCTACAGAGGGAATCAAAACGACCCATTTGAAAATCTCATCAAACAATGCCAAACTCAGACAAATTATTGCCAAAAGAACAAAGTTGCGTCACTCTCTCCAAGACAGATAGATGGTCTCATTCATTGGTTGAACAATGATTTTGGTAAAGTTTCAGGCCATTATTTCTAAAACCACAGTTTTGTGACTTAGTATTATCAATCTAGATACGGAAAAGAAATTAATTTTTCCTCTATTTTCCTTTCCCCCCTTTTTATACATTCCTATACATCAAAGAACTCTAATGCTAGTCTAAAATGGAAGTAGAGAAAGCGGTACACAATAGTAAGCAGTCGAAAACACTAATCTTTTTATTGAAATCAAGGAATATGTATAAAAACTGTAAATTATCTTTCACAAAGCTTCATATTTTCTTGAAAGAACAGTGAGATATTCATAGAAGGGCACTACTAACCAAAATAATCTAAAAATAGGCTTTTCAGTTTTCGAAATGATGTGTTCTTAGTTTCATTGTCATACAAGTTCAAAACTATCTTTCTCTCTGTTGTTCTCAAGAAAATATTACTTTTTATATAAGTACTGGAAGAAACTGAACTCAGATTTTATTGCTGCATTTAATATATTGTAAATTATATTTCTTTTGCACTGAATTCTTGAGTGTGGGAGATATTTCAGAGATTCTACTAGCTAATCTTCTTTACTAATGAAACCAAGTTTTATTTACATTCTCATACTCTTTAGAAAGATTTTCTATATATACATAATTTTTAACATCATTGTTGTGTTTTAAATATTTACATTTTGTAAGACTGCTTGATTCAAGAGCTAAGAATAATGCCTTGAGTACGTTTGTATTGAAAATCAGAATTATTGAGAGAAAGTATAGGGAAGCCAAAAAAAAAAAAAAAAAAAAAAAAAATCAAAAAAAGGGAAAGAGAAAGAAAGAAAGAAAGGGGAAAAAGAAAAAGAAAAAAATCGAGAAAAAATGGGGGGGAATCTGACTTCTGTGAATACACCTCTTATAAGCTCATGGTGACTACAGTATCATATCATGTTAAATTTTTTTCATTGCAGATTATATATAATGCGACTGCAGTTGCAACATCTGTTGTTACAGCTTTTTTGGCTGTTCTCTTCAACAAGAAGTTTGTTATACGCTTACATTTTAAAAAGTATGTTATTGATATGTTTTGATGATTACAATAATTCTATTATAACCATCATATCAATAATGCATATATGCTACTACATCGATTATTACAATTATTCTACTAAACTAAATTAAATTTCGTATTCATCACTTTAAGACTTTTGTGTTATTTCTTTCTTTCTTGTCTACATTTACATAGAACCGTAGAAATGAAAGTTTCTTATACAATGAATAGTTGTCGTGATAATACACCTTTTAAAATAAAATAAAAATTGTAATGTATGATATAATACAAATTTAATTTTAAATAAATTGATGATATTTCATTATCACTTGTATTTAAATAATTAATTCCAAGATAAATTAAACAAAACTTAAAATAAAAATGAAGAGAAAATAAATTATATATAATTTGATGCGTTAAATAAAGAACCCTTCTTCGGAAACAATATCGCCAAACTCGATTTCTCGGATGCTATCAGTATTCTATATTGTGATTTTTTCCGCAGAAAGGCAACATATGTAACTGTAGCAATATTTTTATGCTTAAAAAAATGCAGCACAGAATATATCAAAAAGTTCTCAACAACACGTATTTGAACACATTTAATTTTAACACACAAGTGATTATCGTAGGCTAAATATTAAAACGGTTACAGCCCCTTTCTTTGATAACTATTAAATAATTCAGAAATATATTAAAACAAGGACAACACACTAAAAAAGGTATAATAGCTTAGTGTTAGCCACCAAATTCACATACAAAAGAAATTAAACGTGATGGACAGTCTAGAAGTGTATTAATAAATACATGGGTGTTCTTTTTCAGTCAAATAATAGCAATATATCAAAAAATAACCATAACTTATAAAACTCTCCCACTTTCTTCATATGTAAAAATATAATATTCAAATATTACAGTAATGCAGAATGAACCAAAATTAAAGTTCGTTTTCGTTGCTCTGGAAATGATTACAGCGTTTAACATGAGCTGCACTTTTTCCTAGATGACTGCGTTTGACATTAAAAAAAAAAAATTCAAAAGTTAAAAGAATCCATAATTACTACATACTCCATTTTTAATAGATCTCAAAACTTTTTCGGAAACAATAGCATCCATGGATCCAAAAAAACTTCCCCCTTGAAAAACGAGAAACTAAAACTTGTACATATCAAATAACTGTGTAGAACTTCTTTAAAAACTTCTTAAGCAGAAGTGCAATTTATTTAAACAAAATGCACAACCAGTGAGCGCACAAGATAGACATAGAACGCACAGAAAAGGCATACCTTAAGTAATATATAAGGAGTATTGCAATCCCATGGTGTAAATACGGACTGCTTCTGTGGTAGTATTTTTGCAATTATACATGAGACCACTTTGAAGACCCACCGGATGACAGTACAACCATTTGATCGAATTCTGTTGCAATGTATTTGGGCAGTTCTGCAATCGGTCACTGAATAGATAGTTGGTTATACAAACAAGTCAAAGGTATATGGTTCAAAACGGTAATAAGAGACAACGGTGCTCCAATGTTTACATTCAAACCAGATTATTATTATTATGACAACGGCAAGCCCTTTATAACTTTCGGCGTGATCTGAAAATTACTTATTATTTGCCATTCCATATCCCTTCACTGCATTAGATGGATGTGTAGTGTAACGATGTGTCATTAAATTAAGCTTGCCAGAACTTGGACAGTATGTTGGTGCCAGTTGCGACATCTACTACTGACTTGTACATTCGCATCGCCTTAGCGAAGCTTAAAATTCATCGGATTAATACAGTTTCCTAATAAATAAAGAGATCTGCTTTGACTTGATTCGGAATAACCGAAGAAATCATGGGAGAAAGGTGTTCGTCCAGCGGTTCTCATTCCATATCAGTGTGGCTTGAGATGCATTCATCGCATTTTGTTTTACATTTTTGGGGCTATTTTTTGTAAAACCACGCCAACGTCATTTATAATTCGGGATATTTTAACATCCCAACAATACATACTGACTGTTGCATTTCAATTTTTTTAAAAGAAAGACAATGTTCGTCTGCGCACATAACCAATAAATGACACTGCATGCAATGCAAAGCTTTATATTCATCTTAATGCTCAATTGTTCAGAATAATTTAAACTGAAGTATTTCGATTTACTCATTAATTGTGCAGTGTGTGCTTCTTTTTGATAAATACTCAGTATATTAAATCTTTTAACAATAACATTTTTCCAAAACAGAAATTCTTCAAATTAGTAATCCTAAAATATAGAACAAAGAAAAAAAAAGACGAAAAAAATTAAATTGAAGAAATATTATTGTTCATCATTACTAAAGATTATTTATTGTTCATCAAAACTAATCAAAGAATGTCTACTCTTCTTAATATTCTTGACAGTTCTGTGGAATGCAGTACATTACGAAAAAGGAACAATTTTCATTTTGTATATAGCAGAAGATATATACTAGAAATGATGTAACAAGAGGTGCAATTCTTTTGTAAATTTTGGAATATCTTCAATAAACAACATTTCAATTGTGTGGTTGGTTGCTGATAAATATTATGAGCTTTATTTTCGATTATACAAAACAAATATTAAAGATAAAGTACAAATAATATAATCTAATGCAACTGAATCAATTTATAAAAATGAACATATCTAAGGATGTTTCATTTTTTTACATTTGATGCGTAAGTATTATCAAATAAAAATGAAACAATATAAGTTTTTGATGTTTTAAACTTAAAAGTTCAGATAAATACAATTTAAATCAATTTTACGATTAATACTGTTATTAAACTTAAATGTTCTTGATTTTGACAAAGCGAGAAAATTCATTAGCTTCCCCCCAAATAGTTTGTGAATAACAAAACAGATCTACAGAATGATACGATATTTCTGGTTATAACTATTTACCGAAATTAAGATGGAACTAAATTTGAAAATTTAATTCGCAACAAGGAAATATTTAAATAAAACTCAAATTCACCACTTGCAGAATTGAAATGAATTACTATCCTATATTAGTCACGATCTGTCAAATATATTTATTATAAGAGGTTTTTTCAGTTTTTAAACACATTAAATTAATCATTGATAAGCTAAATTCAACAATTTTTGTTATTACTCGAAAGTATGTTATAAATGTGACATTTTATAAAGTCTTTCACAACTTATTAATTCTAAGAAAAATGTTTAATGATACGATAAGTATAATAGCAAAACTTGGAAGTATTGAAATTAAGTTTAAAAAATCGACATTAGGAATAATAATAAGCATTGGTACGACAGTGAAATATATATGAAATGTATTTATTCCTTTATACCGAATATGAGCTGAAATTAAAATTTTATTACCTATTATTTTTCGTAGTAAATTTATGAAACACATAAACTATCGAAATATTACATTCAACAGTTTTCTTGTTCGCAGTCGCATCTCTTATACTGATAATGCTATATTACATCCCATAACAATTTTTTCAAAGTTGAAATTTGAATGAATTTTCACAAGTATAAGAATAGAAAATTAAAAATTCTAAATATACACTAAAAATAAAGACTTCATTGTCATTTAGTTTCTTCATGAACTGAGAATTATTTTTCACATTTTAAGCCAATATAGTCCATGACATTAAATCCGCATCTAACACTGATAAACTTTATATTGTTCGCAATTTTTTTTCGAATGTTTTAAACAACTGTAAATTTTGGATCTTAAAACAATTTTGTAACAATTATTAACACACGTAAGCAGGAAATATAATTCCAAAAGGCTTTATTAAATTTTATTTACTCTCTTCAACAATTGAAATTTGACAGGAAAATTTTGCTTATGTTTCTTCAACATAACTTTAAATTGATCAAATTTGTGATTGTAGACCAAATATAATCTATGATTTTAAGGAATTCTGAAGAAAGGAAACATTAAATTAAAAACAATAAATAAATAAAAAACCTTCAGTAACTCTAAAGATTAATGATATCCTTAATTCAAATTTAAACTTCGGATTTCTAAGAACAGAAATTAAAATGCATATTCCCCAATTTCTGTATTGTTATGGAATTGAAATTTTCATGCAAACTTAATTAAAAATAAGAAGTAAAAGTTGTGGGAAACAAATATTTGATGATTTCAGAGAACATGTTCAAGTTATTGAGAATATTTCATTTAGATTTCTGTACAAAACAACTAGCAAATTGTACTAGTTTACGGAAAGAATAAAACATTGAATGCTTTTTACAGTCACAAAAGTTGGTGTTTGTTAACGTTTTTCAAAAAATGAAAATTGAGAAGAAACTAACTATTAGAAAGAAGATCGGTCTTTAATCTGTCAAATGAAGGAAATCTCTTGTGAAAAATAGCAAAAAAAAAAAAAAAAAGAAGTCAATATTCTTCTTTCCCTCTTTTTTGTATAAACCATTGGCAGAGTGACGATGATTTACACAGTTATGATCGCAAGGAAAATGACACGATTAGTCAAAATTCAATTATGTGTCAACAATAATAACACAAAGTAAGAAAGCGTGTAAAGCAATGTGACAACTAAAAGGTTCATTATGATGAAAGAATGAATATTTTTTAATCCTTTCATATTGAAAATTATATGAACTATTTCAATATGATATACATGAATTTAAACTAAAAGAACCAAAGAAACAACAAACAAGTAGATTATTAGGGTATTCTGCAGGCATGTCATGTGTTTACTCAGGCAGTAAGTTCGCTAAGGAAGGTACATTTCTTGGACACAAAAAGATCTCGTAAATTGTACACTTTTTTCAAAAAAACCCTGTTGCTTGAGAGATTAAAATAATACAAAAATCAATTCAACCCTTTCCTCTACAATCTGTTAAAGAGTTCTAGTAACTACTCACACATAATTCATAATACTTACAGTAAAAATAATTCTATAGATTATCTTACAAAGTCTTTTTGGAAAATCAATGAAATGCATTTTTTTAGACCCTATATTTTATAATTAACTCTCAAAGGATACTTTTAAAGTACAAAAATTAAAAGAAGCCACTATCAAATTGAATGTTTTTAAAGGAATGATCTTAATCATTGTTTATATTTTTCATAATGTATTGAAATAAGAAAATATAAAAATATTTTCACTGGTGTCACCCCTCTCCTTCTTCGAGAAACTTTTTTCTCAAACTGTTTCTTTCATTTAAATGTTTGTTAAAAAAGCTTTTAATCATAAGATATCCACTTCAGAAAATTCTTAATTCCATTTATGGAGTTCTTAACTAAAAATTATCATACTAGAGTCCAACCACAGAAAACTAAAGTCAAAAATAAGAAAGATTATAATAAGCCTTTTAGAATTTAATATCAAAAAAGAATTTGATTACACCAATATTTCATGAAAATGAAAATAAAATATTTTTATTTAAAAAAATCAAGAAACCTGTAATTATTTTTACCCATATAAAATATTCAATAAGGATAAACACAAGAAAAACACTTTTCATTTTATTTCATGCATTTAAAGGAAAACTTCAAAACTTATTAGCAATGAGAATAAAAATTATCACAAATAAAATATCAACTTAATTTTAATGGATATATTACACTCTTTTTTATTTTACAATTGTGCAAAAATTACACACATAATACAGAGTATCACGTCATTCATCATAATTTTTTTTTAAAAAAAACTTGATAATAACATTATTCCTTTCATGATTTAAACATATACACATAGAAGACTGTTTCATTTAATTTATATTTTGCCTGATACCTATAACTATGCCATACTGGTTTGTGAGTAAATTTTGACTCATATATTCGTATAATAAAGTTTTATTTAAATACAATACATATGTCATATCAGTGGTGTAATTATTCTTTTAAAATAATTATATCAATGTAAAATAAATAACACCTATTTTTTACTTAAAAGACACAAACATTTTACTTTCCAACATTGTTTTTTTATAAGTCTTTATTTTGTTAATTTAACAAAAAGTGTGTGAATAGCTGCAGCATCTCTAAGAGAGATACATTTTATCACTTTGTAGAGGGTGATTTATAAAGCACACTCTACACATATACAAAGTAGCTAGAAATGAACAAGGCCTTCACTTGCCACCCATAACTAATCTAACAAGAAGAGATTTATGAACACATATTGCATATATTTGAATTTATATTTTTTTCCTTTACAACAGTGGTTTGTGAACATGCATCTTTTACAATTAACAGACTCAAAGAAAGCTCCATTATGATGACAGCTAAATCCAGATTACACCAAACAAAATATTTCCAAAAGAAAAATCATATATAGTAAAAATAAAGATGGTAATTTTAAATAAATATTTTAAATATGTAATTAATGTTTTGTTCTTATCTTGTAGTAACTGAAACAGAGGAAATATACAACACACTTCAAATTAAATTAGGTCTTGATTTCATATCAAGCTATCATTTAATAAAATGTAGCACAGGAAAAAAACTGAGAGTTTCTTATGAATATACAATGTATAATATCACAAAATTTTGTTTTATTCCCAAGGCATAAACAACAAATAATCTTCATTAAAAAAACATTTATTCAACAGTAATAAAAAAAAATTGCACATAGAAAATTCTAAAGGGGCAGATACAAGATTTATATCAAAACAGATAGCTTCACAGTAATAAGGGACGTATTTAAAAAGTTTTAGCCTACTAATCTGCGTTGAAGGTGGCGCTGCTGTAGCACAGCGGGACAATTCCCATAATCGGTCATCCGACAATATCACCTGACCTCATGTGAGCCTGTAAAGGTTTAATTAAAACAATAATATACGTGCATACATATTAAGAAAATAATAACACAATTGAAGTAAGAACATACTCTCTTAAAAGTTGATTAATATATGGTTGAATATTAACTATTAGGAAAATTCAAAAAATTTAAGCTACTTCACAATATCAGAAAATTTGAAAAGTAAAATTAATACACATGAAAAACACAAAAAAAACGCAAAATAATAATAATAAATAAATAAAATTCTCAGCATAAGATAAAAAGATTTTTAGGAAAAGAAAAATAATAATGTCTTTTTAAAGTCTGGACGAAAATGTCATTGCATTAGTTCATCAAGTAATAGCGTCATAATTCCAATGCTTGAGATATTCAGCACAAGTACTAGTTTTCGCTGGTCCTTCAAAAAAGCCACACTTTTAAGCATCGTAAGTATCGTTCGGTTTGATTTTCGTTATCTTATATGGACCTAAGTATTTGGGTTTTAGTTTGAGTCCTGGTCCCAGTAGAGGACGTTTGATGGTGACAAGATCATGAAGCTTGAAAGTAGTTGCTGGTTTTCGCTGGAGGTTGTAATTTCTTCTGTTTTCATCTGGAACTTTCTGCATTTATTATTTAGCTTGTTTTCGCAACTCGTCACGGTTGTTGACGGAGTCTGCTTGGATTTCTTCATTAAGTAAATTTGAGATCTTGTGGAGTCTTTATTTTAGTACCAAACAGCAATTCGAAGGGAGTTGTTTGAATAATTCGTTGGAATGTTGAATTTATAACTTTCTGGACTTATTTGACGTGTATATACTATTTTTCCGGATTGTCCATGGAAAGTTTGGATATTGCTGTTTCGATTGCAGACTTTAAACGCTCTACTTGTCCATTTCCTCAAAGTAATCAGGTGGTGATTGGGAAATGTTCAATTTTTTCGGTACTGCAATAATCTTGAAATTGTTGAGAAGTGAATGCGGTACCACGATCAGAAATAATTCGAGATGGATTGTCAAATATGTATTATTGTTTTTCTAATTTTGCAATAACTTATGCAGCGTTTGTTGACTTCGTGGGTAAAGCCATACAAATTTTGTGAAGGAGTCAATGACGGCAAAAATATGTTTATAATTCTTGCTTATGGTAGAGAATGGGCCTAAATGGTCGACATGACGTGTGTAGAGGAATTACCCAGCTTATAATAACATTTCACAATTTTTGTTTACAAGAATTTAATTCAGAGCATTTGGAAGATTCTCAAATATCAAATATAATATTTTCTAGAAAGCAAAAATTTTTAGGTATGAAAATACAAAACAGATGCGATTGTATTAAACTAAAAAGATTCCTATCAAAGTACCAAAAAAAGGCATGATAAATAAATGAAATAAATAAATCATAATAGAAAATGAAATAAAGCATTCATAAATCCTTAATCTGGTTTATGACAGATTAGTAGGTTTTAACATATTTTATTGGACCTGCAGAATGTTAATTAAAAATATAGAAATTCCATCAAATTAAAAATATTGCCAAGTATTAAAAGACCAAGTAGTATTATAAAAAACCAAATACAAATATACATAGATAAATAGAAATAACCAAAACATTAACCAAAAAAAAAAAAAAAAAAAAAAAAAAAGAAAGAAAGAAAAATTTAATATTTAAACAATCACATTAAAATATTAAGAACTTGCATGAAACAAATGCTTTTCAAGAACAAAATTTAGCACTAACAAACTAATATTTTTCCTGCCTTGTTAATTTGGAAATACAGCAATATCCTCTATCAGAGAGAAAGAGAAATAATATAAAGAATTTTAAAGGGATTAAAATAAGGGAGAATTTAAAAAAATCGCATCTTAAAACAAACAAAAAAAAAAATTAAAAAATATTTTTTAAAAATGAAACCAAAGAATAACTAAAATCTACAATTGTTAAATTTCTCTTAATAAAAATGAAAGGAGATTTTGCATCCAATCAAATTGTCGCAGATTTATCCAGGTCAAAGTAAATATTCAGTGTTTCAGACACAATTCTGATATTACATAAAATTTGGTTATAAATTAAACTTCTAAAAATCTCCAGACTTAAAGAACTTCCCAATCAGGAAACTGAAGGAGAAAAGTTCTCTTTTGTCACACATATAACACAAAATAATCATCGTATACACATATATAATAACTAATACTGTCCATAAAAATACATAATAAAAATGAATATAAGCAAATAATAAATTACCTAACTATATAAGCAATTATAAAATTAAACTACATTTTAAAAGTAAAACATACTAAAAACAAGTAATTTAATAAACACATATATATATATATATCTTATTTTTATAATATTTTAAAATATATTAAACATTTTGAAATGTCTTTTTGAAAATCAATACGATAATTTGCTTCAATGTAGCTGATGTACAACTTCTCATAGTTATCTTTATTAATAAAATATTTAAAACCAAATTATTATCAAATATTATATAATTAAAGGTAATAAGATTAACATAGAGAAGATCATAAAGATAGAGAAATGTATGTTATTATATCAGAAAGGTACATTTATTAATATTAAGCTCTCTCTTGTCATAAATATACCTACTAATTCTTTTTTGTTATTAGGGAATGCCACAGCCACATTTTTATTATGGGGCAAATACTTACAAGGGGTTGGACAAAGTCAATTCTGTTGATATTTTAGTTACAAAACTACACATCATTACAATGCAAGTCTCGTCTCATGCCACAATCTGGCCCGACTCGGCAAAACAGGTGGAGCTGTTTGTCTACAGTTATGTAACTCTTGATGGAACCAAGTAATGAAAGGGAGATACAGGAATGCAAATCAAATCCCAAACTTTTATTTATAGGCTGCTTTAAACTAGGTTGATTAAACTTGGGTTAATCTTATTAAAATTAATATTGGTATATTGAAAGGAAAAAAATAGTTTTAAAATACATGTTTTTTCCAAAAGAAGGATACATACATCTAAGGTATATTTATAAAAATAATTATTTATTTTTACTTTAACATGTGTAGTACAGTTATCTCTCATATACCAACAGACGAAAACATTGATGCAAGTTCTTAATTATGAAAAAATAATTACGTCAATTTTTTTTTAATACTTCCATATTTTATTATGCAGTGAAATCTCTGAGATTTCCAACACATATTAGAAAAGTTAATCAATTTGAAATTTAGTTGAATAAATTTTGCAGCATTACCAATCTAATAATATAACATTTATAAATAATCAACATTTATTCTTCTCCATTTTAAAACAAGAATATGAAAACAGCATTTCATAATTTTTTAACTACAAAATTAATTACAATTTAACTAAGAATATTTCATGCAGTTTAAGAAAAAGCATTTTCTTTGGATATAAAAAGCATTAAAAATTTCCTGATATCATGTATAACAATAAAATAACAAAAATAGTATAAAATCATATCCAGAATAAAGCACCAAATAAGCAACAATTATGCTACAATATTTAAAGTAATAAACAACATTCACCGCAGAAAAAAATATTTTACATATTAAAAATTATGTTCATTGTTTCAATTATGAATTCATAATTCGTCTGGCATATTATAATGCTTAGAATAGAAAGTCACTTAATGCTTCAAAACAGACACTTTTCAATTAACAGAGTGTTAAGTTTTTGATATAGTAAATTATTGGAAATAATCATTATTACTTAAGTAAATGAAAAAAAGAATTAGCAACTCAAAACTGTTTCAAGAACACAATTTACCAAACAAAGCAGCGTGACAAGCTTTCGATAGATTTAACTTAATTTAAGAAATCTTGAATCACATAAAATGAGATATTCAGGCCAGTATATTGTTTTCAAAACTCTAATGAAATAATTATTGTTATTTTAACTAACAATTTTTCTTTACTATATTTTACTATGTTAAAATATGTTTTGATACTGCCTTCATATTTCTTTTTTATAAATAATAAATAAAACAAAAAAATGCCATAAATATACTATCACAAATTCATTTATGTTACACTTTAAAATATAAATTTCGTACTCGTTATTAATTTTGAAGGAATATTCCTTCTATGAAAAAATTAAACGAGTTGTGAATTCACTGTAATATAAATCAGAAGCACATGAGAGAAAATCTCCCAACATAATTAAAGCAATCTGGTAAAACATTTAAAAATAGAATCAACAAGTTGCAGCAAAAAATTATAAAACAAAAATCATATTATTTAGCATATTACTTTTCAAAAGTAAATGAGCTGATTTAAAGAGATGAAATTTAAATTTATAAGGATAGTTACGCTATAATTATGAAATTCTGGTGTTAAATATAAGAATATCTGATATATATATATATATACATATATATTTCAAGTATATATAAAGAAATTATTGAAGACATTTTTAGTGCTTGGAAGGCTATTGAAATTAAACATTATGCTTAAATAGAGTAGAAAAAATTACTAAAAAAATAATTTCAAAGAATGTGCATCATAAATTATAGGAACACATTTAATTTTAAAATTTTCGTGAGAAATGCTTAATTAATCACTTTTATTATGGAATCCAGCTGAGTAATAAAATAGTTATATAATAAGAGAAGCAAAGTATAAATCAAAAAGTAAAAGAGTAAAGAATAATATATAAGAGAAAAACTAAGGAAATATTGAGAATTAGATTTGAAAGAAAGAGCCATAAAAATTTGAATAAATTGTAAATGTACAGTGGAAGAAGTTAAAATAATAAAATTTCTCAAGAATAAAAGCTGAATTTCAAAAGCAAATGCTTCAGTTTTAAAGAAAAAAAGGTTCATAGAATAAGATGGTTGAATTTCTGATAAAAAAAAAAAGTATGTCATCTACAAAATACCTATTTCTTTTCAGATTGATGACATGAAAACTATTTCAAGATAAAAAGTTTTATTCCAAAAAATTAGAATTACTATTAACTGCCTAAGATGGTCACACCCACAAAAAAATTCAATTCACTGGGTAAATAAAACGTGTTCTTATTTTTTAGATTTTGTTCTTTTCTTAGATATGACATTGTTTTTTTATGTTATGCCTGTTACTTTCTGTATTAAGGATGTATATATTAAGAGTTGTTTATTACATTTATAGCAATTTTTTTTTTATCGACTACAATAAAAAGAAAATACCAGAGCATTCTGGATTGCTTTTTCGAATTTTAGTTTGAAAAAGGGAAAAAAAATTATCCAATTAAATATGGTCTGAAATTAAATGATAAATTACATGCCACTTGCGCCTGCAACCGGCATGTCTCTACCAACAATTCTCCATATCATTCCATTTCCTCCAATACCTGAAAAAATTACTCAACTCTTGTGGGAAAAAATCAGTGAATGTTGTGTAGGAGTACAAGCACCCAAATAATCGACATCCCTTCCTGCGCTTATATCCTATCCACATACACTCTTCCGTATCCGACCTTGAATATTTACATAATTTTTCGACGGCACAATTGTTACCTTTGGTTCAACACATTTGAAAAAAATAGATATAATTTTCAAATAATCTTAATTTTGCACAGGAATGTATATTCAACGCATGAATATATTGAAATGAGAGTTGTTTTTAACTTGTCATACATTTGTTAGTTCAATGTTATTTCAATATCCTAATACACGCAGTATGCTTTAATAATAACATCATACAAAGTTATATCCCAACAAATTCATCGAATGAGTAATGGCAGATAAAATTATTTATTATTTAAAAATAAGATTCCATTTTAAGAAAAATATCATTATGTTTAATTAGTCTTTTCTTATTAGGATATTTCTTACAACCCAATTTGTTTTTCCATTTATACAATAAAGGCTACTTCAAAAATATGACAATTGTCAGGGTCAAACACATGAAAATGAGATCTAAATAATGTTCTATTAGAATACACATTATCTATTAATATTATCTAGCAAAAAAAAAAAAAAAAAAAAAGAAAAAGAAAAAGAAAAAAAGTTTAGCATTCCCAACCTGTTGGGATGATCCCTGCTAATTTAAATTCTAATTTTTCTCATTCTCTTATTTAAAAGTAAAACGTTCATTCCTACTCCCTGATACCATTCCTTTTAAACATAATTTATGCAATCACGCGCTCTTAAAAATTCGCTGATAATGCAGATCTCACGGCTTCAGACCTTTGGGATGGCCCCTACTAGACTTTCTGTCTGTAGATGAAACCCCTAAGAATTTCTCCACTTATATATCGTGAACTATTATGAAAATCCCTAATATAAAACTCAAAGCAAGAGAAAATTCTCTCTCTTCTCTGACTTCTGTGCTTTTGTACTGTTTATCAAATGGCGGAGTTGTATCTCCAGCCTTAAGAATATGGTCTCTCTCTCAGCTACAATAAAATAAACAATAGTTAAACTTGAACTTGACCTCGTCTGGTTTCAAATTAATTTTTTGTAATTTTAAAAGATATTAATATATATATATATATATACATAAACATGAACTTTTTCTAATGAAAAAGCTCAAATGAAATTAATTTACTGATAAACAATCTGAACATTTTAATTATTATTTCATATAATTCATTATAACAGTGTATAAGTTTGAATTCAAAATTCAGGAAAATCTTTGCAAAATTTTATTCAAAATTTTCTAAACTTCTTTAACAATGGTATATTTTTTCTTTTTGAATACATTAGAGTACAGCGGTAAAGTATTTAAGACACATTTATTTTGTTTAAATCAATATACAAGACACATGATGCTTTATGTATGGGAAATCAGCATTATGGTTGACTTCTGAAAATTAAATAAAGCATATAATTAGGTATGAAGTAGGCATTTCTAACAACTGAGCACAGTTATAAAAATATCTAACACTTTTGAGATTTGACACAAAAAATAATTTCTTCAGAATTAAAATGAACATAAAATTAATTAACAAAGTGAAATAATAAATGCCAATTTCCAAAAATTTACATTTGCGATTATACACCGGTGTGTAAACAACACAAATTTTAAGCAGATAGCCATGAAATTGCAGAAAAGAAATTATTCGATCAGACTAAAGAACACGCAATTCGGTAGAAAGGTGATGCATATGCAAATGTCAGGAACAAAACGTCAAAGGCGACGTGAATGTACGGCACGCGCAGCTTAAGACTACAATAAAAGGAAGAACGGAGGCTCAATTAAAGACATTCGCTGCAAGTGCAAGTGAGTTCTTTCGTGAAATATGGTTAGAAGAAATCCCCCGGAAGACTTCACATGTAGAAGAATGACCAGAAAGCTAGAGGAGGGGCGTTGTTTGACCAGTGTAGCTGAAGAGTTCGAAATCAACAAAAGTGTGGTTTCGCGAGCGTGGAAAGCCTTCCAAACTATAGGTACAGCTGTTAGAAAGATTGTTGGTGGCTACCCTAGGAAAACAACTGCAGTGGATGACCGATATATCCTACTGCAAGCGAAAAGAACCCGATACCAGTCACTAAGACAAGTGTCGCGGTTTACTGTGGTGAGACTCCTTCACAAAGGTGGCCTATTCGCCCGCCATCCTGAACGCTGTATCACTTTGAAAGTTGGCCATCTGTGGCACCGTTTAGAGTGGCGTAAGCAGCAGAAAAACTGGACATCTCATCAATGGAGTCGTGTCCTCTATACGGATGAGAGTCGTTTCATTCCCACAACCGATTCACAATGCCAGTTGATTTTGAGAGAGGTAGCGACACGGTTTCATCCCAGTAACATCACGGATAGAGACCTTTACGGTGGTCCTAGAGTTGTCATCTGGGGAGGTATTTTGTTGAACGGATGGAATGAGCTCCATGTTTTCGATAGAAGTTCTGTAACCAGAGATCGCTATTGTAAGGAGGTGATCCTTCCTTATGTGCGTCTGTTCCGAGGTGCTATTGGACCATTCCTCGTTTTTATGGATAACAATGCACGGCCACATGGGACTGCTGATGTTTAGAAGCTAATGGAAAGCGAAGATATCACTCGAATGGATTGGCTAGCGTTCTCCACTGATTTAAATCCCACAGAACATGTGTGGGATGTATTGGGGAGAAGCTTTGCGGCATGATTACATCCTCCGGGGAACACCCAACAACTGAAACAGATACTTATTGAGGAATGGGCACTCTTACCAAAAGAACTCCTGGACAATCTGGTGCTGAGTATGGAAAGACGATGCGAATCAACCATTCCAGTAAGGGGAAGGCACATCCCATACTAAGGAACATCTGTTTCTTGTTCTTCCTCTTGGGCAGTGTTCTTGTAGTGATACTGTGAGTTTAATAAAGCCTTCTTTTTTGTTTGATTCCATAGTATATGCATTGTATTCATTTTTGCAAAAATGTTTTCGTCATCGTTTAAGTACAAAATGCTATCTCTCATTTCAGAATTTCATGACTCTCACATGATTTCTCGTGG
This sequence comes from Nephila pilipes, assembly GCA_019974015.1. Lineage (NCBI taxonomy): Eukaryota > Metazoa > Arthropoda > Arachnida > Araneae > Nephilidae > Nephila > Nephila pilipes. The sequence continues at coordinate 288,627 of BMAW01045417.1, forward strand.
AGTTACGACAAAAAAAAAAAAAAAAAAAAAAAAAAAACACCCACACCTGTTGCATAAGTTTTGCACACCAGCGTAGAGACAGGAATAAAACAGATTAGATTTTTTTAGCAAAACTAATGTCCAGGTTAATTGCTTACATCTTTATCCCAATGAACAAATTTTAATCATAAAATTTAAAAAACTTTGGCACTAATTTTTGTACTTAAATTTTTTTTATTAAGGTATTTTTAGAGCATAGATGACCTCCATTATACCAAAGCCGAGCACACTTCATGAGTTTCAAAGCAAAAGTGACAAAAAATTTTAAATTTCGTCAATGTTTCCATAATTTTGGTTTTAACAAAAAAACAAATTTAATTGCACTTTAGTTTTTTCCCCAGAAATAAATAATATTTACTAATGTATCAAGATATTTCTTCATATGACAAATTTTTATTGATATCGTAAATAATTCATTATAAAAGTACTGCTGAAAAAACTTACTTGAATGTTACTTTTTTTAAGAATTTCCATTTGTTTATTTATTTACCCTAGATACCTATTGAAGTAATAATCTGCCACACCATTCCAAGTTTCTAGTGTTTCACAAAACTCTAAAAAATCACATTTTTAAATAATTCAATTTCTCGGAATGAATTTCCTATAATACGGTGAAGATCGATTGCTGACATTCTAAAAGGAAATATTAGAACTCTAAACAATATGAAAACCTCTAAAATATCAATTAAAAATTTTAGCCGATTATAAATAATTATTTCAATTGAATAGCAAGTTAGCAAATGTGCTATCTTACTCTTTATTGTAAAGTTGTATAAAAGTAAAATTCCCTAAATAACTCAGTTAACATTTATGCATTGTAAAATACAGTGGAATACAAAACATTGTAATGTATAAATTACACTGTAGTGAATAAATTATAATGTACATTATACACTGCTAATTATAGCATCAACTATATTACAGTTTAATAAGTAATTTTATCGGATGTTTCAAAATATTAACATGAAGAGCACTATTAAGGCTATATTTGCGGAATGTTAAATAATAGGACCCGAAATTTGAAGACTTTTTGAAGACGAAATTTCACTAAAAAAAGGCTCGAGCATTAGTTTTACATTATATTGTTATCTCTTAAAATACAGCACATATTTTATATTACATCTCATTTCTATCTGACTCAACTCTTTTTTTTTTTAATATAAAATGTGTTCCATGTTTCGTCTCCTATACTTTAGTGCTAACTGGATTTTGAACTTCATGTGTTCTAGGGAAAAATGGCACACTTTTGGAATGTTCATTAACTAAAAGAATACTGCAACACAAATGGATGTATGTGTTACAATGCTACAAACTTTCATGAAAATTGTAACAATTTTATATCTGGAAATGTGTTCCAAGTTTCGATCAGGTTTTTTGACATTAGGTGAAGACAGCCTTGATTACAAATGTTTATATGACTAGAAAAGAATTCATTTCGGTAAAATTTTTGCTTCAATAGTGAAACTATGTAAAATAAAAAGCTCTATTGAGATATAAGTTCATAGTGTGGCTAAATAGTCAGATACCAATAACTATTAATAATATAGCTAAAAAACTGTTAATAATATAGCTATTAAAAGTAAATATTTAACTACATAAAAATATTTACTTTTAAGAGTGTATAGCCTAATAATTCATTTACAATGTAGTATCATTTATTACATTTCTGTAATTATTTCTTCCACATTAACAGTAAATTTTTAATAAAGGATGTGCAATAAAATAAATACAAAATATTTCTGAATACACAAACATAATGTGCATGAATGAGATTCTGCTTACTAGTAAATAAAAATATTTCTAAAATAATAATATTAACAATATTTTAAAATAATTTCTTCCCCTATATAATCAGTACATAATTACAGGAAAATTCTAAAAGAATAAGATTTTATATGTCAGCATTTGTAATACCTCTCACTATTATTTTGGATTTCAGAACAGTCTATAAAATGATAATGTAGAATAACCAATTTAGGTAAAAGCATTTAAAATTGTAATAAGAAATAATTATTAGAAGTTATTTTATGAACAAAAAGAGTTACCCATTTGTAATCCTTCTAAATTATATTTAATTTGGAAATTTTATGTTTTCTGATTTGTAAACAAAACTCAATTTAATTTCTTAAAATGACACTGGTTTTAATGTTGGGCTGCATAAAATTAATATTTAACATCTGATCCATGATATATATTGAAATATTTAATATCACATCTTTAAAACATTTTTCATTCTTGCATTTTATTAAAAAAAATACATGTACTGATGCATATTTTGTACATAATTAGCATGTACACTACAATTTCATTACATGGACTGCCACATTCTGGAATGATAAAGGGAGGAAAAGTTTTAATATTTGAATAAACAATTAGAAAATGTTAATGAGTGCGATTTAAATTGCAGATTTCCCTCAAAATCAATATCCACCATCCTGTATAGCTAAATCAAAGCTTATGAATTCAATCATTTAGGTAGAATCAATAAAAATTGAATTGAAAAATGCAAAAGTAGAACCCAAACAGCATACAATAATCAATACCATAAATCGGTGGTCATGTGAAAAAAACTTATTTAGTTATCCCAAAAATTTATTGGTCTACATTCCAGTGGTATGTTAATTTGAATATGGTTTAAAGAATTGTAAACGCTCATAAATGAGAGGAGTGGGAATCTGATACCATAAAAAGAATGGTAATGAGATTCAATTCCTATTTTGAGTTTATTTCTCACATAAAAACATCCCAAAAAGGTTTGAAAATGAGGGTTTCCATAATCCACACATAACACAGAATCCACAGTAAGATTTATTTTTCATAAGTATATAAAAAGTATTAATTAATTTTTTTTTTGCTTTGTTCTAGTTTTAATCCAAAGAAATTGTTTATATCATACATCTCCACACACTTTTATTCACATTAACTGAAGAATAAAAATAGTCACCTTTTTGAAGAGTAAATATATCTTAATTACAAATATTTCCGTTACATGTTGATTCATTATATATTATTTGTTGTACTAAGAAGCAACAAGAGGTCAAGCTACTAAAAAGATCTTGGCCAAACCATCTGATGCCTGAAAAAGAGGGAGAACAAAATTTAGATGAATTAATTGCCCAGAAAAATACTTGGAAACTGTTAAGGAGACCAATCAGTATACCTTATCCAAGAAGAGGATGGCATAGACAGGAATTCTGAGGAAGGACAGGGTTGTCAAGCCAGTGAAGAAGAATTGAAAAGTCCTTTAAAAGTTCTATAATGTATTTTTTTATTTCATAGTTTTATAATATCACTATTTTTAAAGTTTATGTTATAAATAAATTTATTAATATTGTATTTGTATTGATTAAATACTTCAAGAGATGAAACAATTTTTTTTTCTAGATCATTGATGCATTTGTAAATAACATTACTGATCTCTTATTTAATAAATTGGTTGTTATTAGAAATCAAAAGTCTGAAGCCTATACCTTTATATCTTTTGAAACCTTATCATCGACAATGTTTAAATTACTTGTAATCACATGTTGATATATTTCATTAATAAATTATTTACATTTTTCGCAATTACATTTTAAATTATACTGAAAATCTTTAATACTATTATAATTAAAAAGAAATCTACCCATTCTTTGTTATACTTAAAAGCTTTTTTAATTTCAATATTTTTAATTGAAAGAATATTCATATGTTTCTTAAAAATTTATAAATTAATAAATATTATAGTATTTATTGATGAAAAATTAGGAATAGCATATTCTGCACTATAATTTTCATAACTATTGTATCAAATATTATATTTCTCGACAGGGTAACAATAAATATCCTGGAAAATATGATTGTTTTTCCTTTTAAGTTTGGAAAATCATTTAGAATATTTCTTTCCTTTTTTTGAGGCTAAATATAAAGTATTTAATATTTTTAATGTTATAGTTATTTTCAAAATATTACTATCAAATTCGCTAATCATATTCTTTCTACTTCATCATCAATGCACTTTTATTACATCTTGGATCTCAAGCTTTTCTATTAATTTTAACATCATGATATTTACTATTATAAAACTATTCATTACCCATACACACATTGAAGAGAAGTGAAATTAGAGGCAGCTGGTGGCCAGGAAATATGGTGCTGCAAGCACCAATATGGAAAGCAAATGAGGTAAATAGTTATCAGACATTATAAGGAGTGATGAGACAGAAACCGATAAAACAATTGAATGTGTAGTATGGATAAGATGACAGATTTAAGCTTATTTAATCTTTGGCAAATTGTTGAGGCCCACTGTGTGAGTTGTTCTGTATTGGAAGTGAAGCAGGCACAAGCCACTGTGTCAAATGTGTACAGCAGTATGTAAATTTCAGTAAAACAAGTTATCCAAGGGACAAATGAAATTACAACAGAGGATGAATGAGGGGCCATTGTTATACAGCTCACATTGTAATGAGAGATAAGACAGGCCACAATGCCAGGGATCACACAGCAATTTGATACCAAGATACAAAGCTATTTCAGCCACAACATTCAAAATCATATCTCTTAAATGTGAGATTATTATGGATGATGAGACAGTGTCAGAATTGCATTTAAACTACATAAGTTACAGCTTAGGGCCCAATAAAAAATTGTCCAAATTAGCAAGTGTCATGTATGCTTAAATGTAATACAGCATTATTTGTTCCAATATTGCATATCCTGGATGACACATACTGTTCACCCAATTTTTTAAAACATTATATGCATTTTACTATTAACCATCTGATATACAACTAATAAAAATGTTGAATTCTTAAAAATATCAAAGATCTAGAAAATGGGATATGAATGATGATACTAAAGATAATCTTGAGCCAACACAGTCAAGTTCAGAATCTAAACATTTATACCTGTGATTGATGCATTCAAATCTGCTACATGGGACCTCAGTATACAATGATGTTGTAAAAAAGTTTTCATTCTTAACAAAATTAGAAGCTGCAGAAGAATCATGAAGGAGTTAATGCATCATGCCAAACATATTCTAAAGGTGTGGGCAGAAATCTTGTAAGAGAACACAAGCATTTTAATCACTATGTTACATATAGACATTTTAATCATAATGATTCACCTGAACACGAGAGTGTGACACATCAGGATCTGTAGAGGGTAATATTTAACAATCATATTCAATCAGCATTTCCTAATGTGTTAGTAATTTTGAGTTGTTTCAAAGAATGATGGTTGCAAATTGCTCTGAAGAAAGATTTTTTTCAGCTAAAGAGGATAAAAAATATGAATTTAGAAAAAACAATGGCTCAAAATAAATTATGTTCCCTCAGTCTCATGTACATAGAGAGTGATAAATTATGTGCCTTAACGTCTTATAACATGCTCTATAACTCCTTGTAAATTGTGTCTTATGAAAGAATTTGTTTTTTTTAACAGTTTGCATTATTAAGTTGGTTATGAATAAAAATGATTTTGAGTTCAAAGTTTATTATTTCCCTATCAATATACCTCTTAATCATATTTCAGTTTAACCCTTTAGGTATCTGAAAATCATATTTGTCACCACACAGAATATCTGGACTTATAAAAAGTTCTGTATCTGATATAACTTAGAATCTCATCATGTCTAGATTCGGCCCTGAATACAGATGCTATCACACCACAAGTATACCTCTGTTAACCTCCCATCACAGGATGCAGATATTAACAAGGGCAAAGAAATGTCTCCACAGGACACTACAAATACAAAATAATATTGAACAGACTGATGAATCCAAAACCACATTGGTTCATGATGTACACATCATACAACACAAGCCCCATTAAGAGATGGATCCTTCATTCTGGCAGGGAGGTGGTGTTCTCATTTTGGGTTTATTTATACATGGACTGAAACGGGATTCCTGACAAGAGTGACACCGCTCCTCACAGGTTAACATTACCTGACATCCTTGACAATCATGTGGTGCCGTTTTTGTATTTTCAAACCCCAATGGAGATCTTGTCATATAACAAGACGATGCACAGTACCATCACTCCCAAATGACGTCTGAATGGTTTGAGTAACATTTGATAGACATGAACTTGCTTTGGCCATCTAGGTCCCCTGACATAATTCCCATCGAGAACATCTGAGATGCCACTGGGATAGATATTCGACTTCCTAACCTTATTCCATCAAATCTTCATAAAGTGTGGAAGATTGTTTAGATATCACAGAACCATATGTTTTCATAATATTTCTGATTTCTTTTCCAATTCATGCTGAGATCAATCACTGTCATCTTGAGGGCAAAAGGCAGCACTAGATGCTGCTATAACCTCAATCTATAAATTAATTGCTCCTCAGTGAAAAGAGAATATGTGTATATATATGTGTATGTGTGTGTATATATTCTATACCAGTCTTGACATTAAAAACACATTCATGTTTAAATAAATTTTATTGTTCTAATTTCTTTGAATAAGATGAAAAATAAAAACATATTAAAAGATAAACAATTAGAATTAGAAATATAATTTTAGCTTATATTCCGTCAGATGTCAATAGATTTTAAAATCCAATTCTTCATAGTTTTTAATTCTTTACTTCAAAGTTTTTAAAATCTAATTTCACTTTTGCTTTCTTCACAGTTTCATTCTAAACAAAAAAAAGTTATATATGTCAATACAAAAACTATATAATTTGATATTTACATTTTAATTTTACTTTAAATTAATTTTAAGTTATTTTTATAAATTAATTTTAATTTCTTTAAACTAATTTACTTAACTCTAATAGAAAAAAAATTAAATACTACAGAAATTTCCAAAAGAGTACATTAAATAAAAAATTAAATTGACAACTACCAAAATTATGACAAAAATACATAGAAAAAAATTAAAAAAAAAAAAAAAAAAAAAAAATTGAAGGAAGGCAAAAGAATGGAGTATAATATATTTAATGTTCTAACAGGCTTTAGTCTGTTAGGCTAGGTTTTTCCAGAATTATTTGCCAAACTATCCACATAAATTAATTATATCATAAAATATTAGGATTATAAAGCCAAAGATATAACTAAACAGATATGAAAAAAAAAAAAAAAAAAAAAAAAATCATTACAGAATCATTTGAGAAGACAACCAAGCAAACCAGAGAAATCCAGAATATTAAAACATAATATAACTAAAAGGAAAAAAAGACATTATTAAAAACACTAAGTACACACCAATATAAATCTTAATGATCATAGAAAAAAGTGAAAACATTTAGCTATCATGTTGAACCAACTACCTGCTATAAACATGAATTGATTAAGTCAGAAGAAAGCAACATCATTTACCAAACTATGTAAAAATTAAATGAAACTTGATTATAAATATAAATATTGTAAACTTTTTTTTAGCCCAATTGGTTAAAAAAAAACAAACTAATAACATCTATAATTTTTTATGTATAATTATTGTCAGATGTTATAATTCTTAAACCTGTACCTTTATTCATAATTTGTCTAAGATTTTATTCTAAACAATATTTAGATTACCTGTAATTACATTTTGGTATTTTTCATTAATAAAAGCTTTAAATTCCATATAAATACATTAATTATAACTCTGTAAATCATCAAAATAATTTGGTTATATAATATACATCCCATACTATAATTAAATTTAAAAGCGTTTTTAATCTTAATATTATAAATAGGAAGTTTTTATGTTTATTAAAACTATTGTTAAAGTTTATTTTATCATAAGATTTATTCATGAATCTAATACATTATTCTACATTTTGATTATAATTATTAAAGAATCAATTTTATATTTACTAACCAGATAATCAAATATATCCACACATACATTTTTCTCAATATTTGAAACATAGACTTCAGAAAATATTAGGGGTAATACAGTTTCAATAAAACTAACACGAGACATTTGGATTTATGGAATGAGCCAATTTGACTAATTTAAAATTTTATTGCTATATATATATATAATACAAACATTTTTAAATAACATACATCATTTTTCAGTTCAGAAATGAAATATCATAAATATTAGTTTCTCAATCCCCTCGCATTTTAATTTTGTATTCTCGAATGTGATATACCTTTAAATACAGTTATCAGACAATTTGTACCGATCTGGATGTTTTTCAAGCACATGAACACAAAACACCACAAATATTGAAAATCCTACCCGAGGCACAAAATTTTTAATGACAGTGAAGCCTACTTACCTTCAACTGATTTTTTGGGCATTTTCTGGTAGATATTTCAAACACTCAACATCCACTTTATACAAATTTAAGGTAAGGGGAAATGATAGAAGCTGTATAGCAGAAATAGTGGTAGTTGTCCTTGAGAGATGGATGTAGAAAGAGAAGAGAAACCATAGATGTTTACAAGAAAGAATCTGCAGCCACAAGAATATATTTGCTGATGGAAATAATGACAATGGATAAGTAGCACCTGATAATATTTAGATATAGAGGTGTGAGCTTTAGCTGCACATTCATAGTAGATTCAAAGCAGGCTCTATCAGATCTTCATTACTAGTATTCTATAATGTCCGAGATTTAGTTATCTGTGCCAGGATTAAAGAGACTCTGCAAGTAAAAATCACAAGAAAAGATTTTATTTTTTAAATGGCTGAAGAACTAAGAGATAACTTTAGAAATGACATTGACCAACTTGCATTCCATTGCCTTAAATTCATAATTCTAGCAAGAGCTTCAAAATTCAAGTGTTGCACAATAGAAATAAAGAGATGTAGGAATATTTGTATAAAATGCAATAAAATTTTTTGCAGAAATGTAAAGTATGTAATAAATGCTTTGAATGAAGTTTCATATCTTTCACTGAAATTGAATTATATTAATTTGTTTTCAGCAAAACACTTCAGAAAAAATAGGTACAAAAAATCCATATATCTAGAGCTAAAATTTTTTAATACACCAAAAGCTCTTGTAAATAAAAATCAAACCTAAGATTGTCAAGATGTGAAACTAATTTTCTTAGAAATTTGGAAATATCTATATAGAAGCCATAAAGCAAAAACAATGCATACAATATATTTTTAATTGAATTGTACACTCTTTAATTTGAAAATTAAAATACTAATGAAATGGTTAAATAATGTACTGAAAAAGCAACATGTTGATATCAATGTATGTATTAATACATACATTGATATCAACATGTTCAATCAAAATTTTTAATTTTTAGTAATCTATCACAGTTTGTAAAATCAAATTTACCATAAATGAGGATGAGGGTGTTCTTCTATAAATTGGGCAGCATCTTTAATACCAATGTTGCTAATCAAATTTCTTGTATCTCTCTGTGACTACAAGAAATAATTTGATTAGCTTTGAACAAATATTAAGAACAAAATAGCTAATAAGCAAATAAAATTAGAAATATTTGATGATGTTTAGATATTTTATGATGAGTAAAGATACACTGTTAAATAACAATCAAGTATCAGATTTGAATCTAAAAAAAAAAAAAAAAAAAAATTTAAACTTTTTCATTGAATGAAGAA
>BMAW01045417.1:298191-346199 GCA_019974015.1 Nephila pilipes
AAAAAAAAAAAAAAAAAAAAATTTAAACTTTTTCATTGAATGAAGAAACTGGTTGCATGTTACAGAAGGCCACTGAACTCTTAATTGGTTATTGATGAATCACAAATACACTTTTTAAAGACGATTTATGAAGTCGCTGAAAATAAACTTATTTTTAATATCTTAATATAATAAAAAGCGAAATTACGGGTTCATCACTGATATAAAATTCTCCTTTGAAATGAAATTTCATTCTCACTTTGCTATTCTGAATAGGAAATTATTGAAAATTTAGATTTAACTAAATAAAACATGGATTTTTCAGAACATCTGGGGGAATTTATATGCTTAGTGGGATGAATTTTGTATGTACTTGTAGGAAATTTCGACTACACCTCAGTTATTTGAAAGTTTCACATTTTGAAAATGAATACAATAACTAGTAGAAACTTTAAAATGAAGTCAGAAGAATCAGTATTTACTTTACTAGTATATGAACATACACAAAACTAAAATACAATTTATATATATAAGTTGATAATTTATGTATTTCCTATGTGTCTAATATTAGCACCGAAAAAACCCCCCTATAAACTAGTGTAGGAAACAATGAAATATAAATCAGAATTGAATCAGACTTCTATGAAGAGAATTTCTAAAATAGAGTAGAGTATTTTTATTGACTTTGCACTAGAACACGAGAGCTATTGGCGACGGATCTCGTAATTTTGAACCTCGGTCAAGTGACGAGGATGACACCTGACTTGCACCCCCCTCTCCTAACTTCCACACCACACCAATGGAATGACTTTGGAGCCCCGACAGATTTAACGTGTATCAGCCCCGACTACACAGAGGGTCTTTAGCAACAAAGGATCGAACCCGCGACTGATTGAAAAACGCCGGCCACGAATCTGAAACCATGACCATTAGGCTACCACATCCACTAAAATAATGTAGAAGTAATGTATTAGGAGGTATGTAAATAATATTCATGTGATAAAACAGAAAAATTTAACCGATATAAAACAGAACATAGAAATGAAAAGAAATCCTAGAACCATATTATGATTACTAGCAGTAAAATACAGTACTAAATAATATAAAAGCTTAATATTTACATGCTTTATAAAGATAGAACAGATACAATACATTTAAGTCAAGCAGTAAACTAGTTAATAGAATATAGTAGCTTAACTGATCTTTCTCAATAACAATTAAAGTGTTAGAAAATTTGATATAGTTTTTAATATTATACTAAGCTTTAAAAGAATATAATAAAAAAGCAATGTGATTTTTAGAAAATGGATAGCGCCTTGTTATTTCTTTCCATTCATAATTAAATGGAATTAACTTAAGTTGAACTAAGAGTCAAAAGTTATAATTTTAAGAAAAACACTACAAAAAAGTTGCAAGCACATATCGTTTACACTATCTTTGATATAATAACAAACATTTAATTATTTTTAAACATAATTATGAATATTATACTAGCTTTTCACTTTTGAAACAACAATGAAAATTCTGATAATGGAAACAAATTTCCTTAACATAAAATGGATATAATATCGAAAACATCATTTATCTTACATACAAATTTGAATGTTTGTCTGTTCGTTATACAATTAATATCATTCTATTGATGAAAGCTACAAAATCTTTTAGGAAGCTTTGCACATGAGTGGAAAGAGCCATTAAGCATATCCCCACCAAAAATCTTGATAAATATATTAATGATTAATTATTGGTTTGGTTGTTCAAATTATGTTATAAATTCTATTGATATTTAAAATTCTTGGAAAGTTAGATTTTCAGATGAACTTCTTTTAAGATATTTTAACTAAAATAGTTTATTTTCTAGTTAATACATGGAGAATTTAGCTCTAAATATTTTTATAACTGTCCCCATAAGAGGCTTTCATGATTTTCACATTTAAGTAATTTTTTATTTTTTTAAATATAGCTTCATTGTATTTTATTTACTTATACATATTAGCTTCTTACCTCAGATTCTGCGCCTCAGTAAATATACATTCGCGTTTTATCCATGACTGTACACATTTGAGTATCATCCTGTAAATGACAAGAAATATTGAAATAATAAAAGTTACTATTGATATTAACTTTTAAAAAAATGAGTTACCTAATCACTAAAACCTTATTACATATTTAAAATATTTGTTGAAAAATCACTCAGTTGGAAAAGAAAAACCATATAACACTGATAAATAGAAAAAAGTAACCATATAACATATTAAAAAAAACATCTCTGTCCTCTTTTTTGTGACATCTGTGTTTAAATTTATCTTATGATGTTATTTCATTTCCTTTTACAAGTACTTTGTTTCTACAGACGAATGATCCCAGAAGTGAGTGATATCTAAAGGCCACTAAGATAGGTTTCCTCAAACATTATGATGTGATGAGAATCTTATTGTTCATTTGGAATAAATATTTTATCAGTCTAGCATTTAATAAGGTGACGAACAGATGCATTAAAAATATCTCATTAGTGTGTTAATTCAAAAGATAGTTTTTTCTAAATCCTTACTCCCAGAAGAAACATGACTTCTGAAGTTAAAATTGCTAATAAACACTATTTTGGGTGTGGAATTGGTAAAAAAAATAAAATAAATAAATAAATAAAAAAAAAATAAATAAACATTTCAAGTGTCACTTTGATGTTTACGCGGTTCAACCCGATTTTGAGAGTGATTAAAATTGCTAATAAACACTATTTTGGGTGTGGAACTGGCAAAAAAAAACATTTCAAGTGTCACTTTGATGCTTATGCGGTTCAACCTGATTTCGAGAGTGAATCAAAGGAAAGGGGACCACAGCTATACCATTTTATATACTGTTATACCAATTCATTTAATTTTGAGGGGACTCAACATTTAGAGGATTGCTATTTTTGTATGACTCCAACAGAAAAGGAATTAATTTGAAAAAGTAGAAGCATGTCCAGTATCCCAACACTCATTATGCACACACATACACAAATCTTCCACTTATGTGCTTTCTGTACCATAGCCAACCATTAACTATTTTTTAGTAGAAGAATATATACCCTTTTTTGTAATTTTGTAAGTGAAACAGGTTGGGATAATATTCCATCAGAGAAATATTTGGAGCCTCATATGATAAAGCACGCAGAACTAAATAATCTTGTGCATGATTTGGGTTTGAGTATGGATAAATCCAAATTTCTAGAATCAAAAATTCAGGAGTAGAATTTGCTGGATAATGATGTGCAAGTTTTCATAAACCATGGCAGACATAAAGACTTCACAGTTTTTTATGAAAAAGATGATGAAATATGCTTTTGATATGACATTCCAAGCTTCATAGCATCCTACGATCCGTGACATAAACCACAAGAAATTAACACTTTTTGATGATACTGCTGAGCTTAAAAGCAGTTCTTCACAAAGAAATAAATATAAATCTATTCCTGTAGGATATCCTTCAGGGGGAAAGGAAATTTAGAATACATTGAAGAAGTTATAACTTGTGTAGAAAATATGATTTTAAAAGGAAATTTTGTGCTGACTTGAAAGTCCTTTTTCATCTGGAAATGCAACAAGGTTATGCAAAATATTCAAGCATGAAGGGGAAGAACAAGAAGAGGAAGATTAAAAAAGGTCCTGATCTTACACAGACAGCATAGGCTAGTTTGGCATATTACACAAAAGATATAATCTATTAGACACCAATTTTGTGGGCAAAGTCTCCAAAACTGGTAGAAAGCCACCACTGATAAATAAAGTCTTCAAATTTTTTTTTTTTAATAATAGTAACAATCTTTAACAAGTGTTTAATGTAATCCAAATTAGATTATTTTGGATGCATTTGTCAAGTGGAACATTTATAATGGGGTAGAAAAACTAGGTCTGAATTCAGAATTGCTTAAGATAAACTCTTGCTCCTATTCTGCAATAAACTGCATTATATTAAATGAGGATTAGGTGACCATTTGTAATGATTTTATCAGTACAATACTGGTTCAGTACAGTAACACTTTACTTTATCAGTACAGTAACAATCTTTAACAAGTTATTAATTTGTATTTTATCAGTACAGTACTGACTTTCTGTCTTTTGTAATGCTCAATTATAAAATGTAATCAGCATACAAATAGCATTGATTTGGAAAAATAAATACAAATTGATTTATCCCAATGTCAAACATTCGACTTTTGAAAAAGCAATCCTAAATCAACTGCAAATAATATCAATTCAAATACATCTTTAATATTGTTCCACACACTCGTGCAACATTGTGTACATTTCTTCTCCAGTGAAAGGCTCATTACCTATTTAATCTTTATTTTGATGCATTCCTACTAATTCTTAATAATTTCAATTCAGTCATAGACTGACAGCAGTAGAAAAAAAGGACAATTTCCTGCTCCATCAAAACGTTGCTCTATATCCATTAAATCAATCAATTCATCAAAACAAAGTTAGGTTCCATACATTTTATGTATTTCAAACAAATATTATATTTTTTATATAAAAAGCTGTATTTTATTATTGGACATATCGGCAAAGCATCAGAAACGCGTTTTTAGTGATGTGATGAAATTGAAGTGCATTCATTTATTAAAGCAAGTACTAACAACAACAGTGAATTTGAATGTGTACAATGTAGGAGTGCATTTTCAATTACAAATATTAGGAAAGCTGATGTTGAAAATCACACTGAATCTACCAAACATAAACACGGTGTGTCTGCAGTGAAGGGTAGAAGCATATTGCAAGAAAAAGTAATCTAAAACTATGGAAAAAAATTAGCTGCAGCTGAAGGTTTGTGGGCATGTAATGCATAACCAGTCATTTTGATTAATGGATTGCATCTGATGATTACAGCATATTTCATTCTCAAATTTATTTGTTCTAGAACAAGATGCAAAGAAACAATTATTGATGTGCAGGTGCTATATGGGAACCAGTTATAAGAGGAAGATTTGAAAGATACAAATTTTGTTTCTGTTTGAGAGTTTTGCATTATGTGATACAAGCTCACTATAGGCAAAGGGCAGAGAAAAAAGCACCCAATGACATTGCCTTTAAAAAATATACACAAAAAATGTTCTTATCAAAGTACTTAATTTATCACATAAAAGCAAAATAATTTTCCAATCAACATCAGAGCAATTTTATCGCACTGATTAAAAGAATGGTGATTTTAATATAGAAATACGAGATACCAAAAAAAAAAAAAAAAAAAAGAGAGAGAGAGAGAGAGAAAGAACTCTACATTTTCTATCTTCGAAACTAAATATAGTTTAATCAGCAGCACAGACAAAATACACAATTCTTGACCATAAACTTAAATCCTTAAAGCAGCAAAATATGTGCAATGCAATGAATGTAGACATTATGAAATATTAGAGATAAATATGTGTCAATAGTCAAAATAATGATAATAATCAACACTTCCTCTGAAACCTGCTAATTGATGTTTAACTTGCTAACATTGATTCATGCAATTCATGTTCTTTTCAGCTTATATTTACTAATAATTTCCAAAGCCTATTTATAAGTAAATAATTTACCTCTATTTAACGGATTTAATTCTTTTCGTAATATCTTAGATTCGTGAATTCACAAATGTGTTTTTAAACAAAACATTTTTAAACAAAACATTAAAGTTATGCAATTGTATTTGGTTGATAAGAAACAAGAAATAGAAGGGTAAAAATTTGCTAGGCTGCGTTTTTCGGCACTTTTTACGAATAACGCACTTCATTATTTGGATGTAATGATAAAATAAGTTTTTTTAAAATTAGAATATGGCTTTTTTTTAATGAATAAATAAATCAGACTAATAATGCCATACTTTAAACAAGGTTGATTAAGACTAGATTCTAGTACAGTAAATACATAAGCTATGGAAAGAAAAACAGTTAATGAAGCCAAAGACTTCATAAAACAAGAATTTTTAAAAAGAAAAGTTTGCTACATATGAAATAAACAATTTTAGAATATATTTATTAACAGTATATAATATATTTAATAGCAGGACTTCATTTTGTATAAAAGATATATAAAAAAATCTGCATATTTCTTTTTGATTTTCTGATTATTTATTTTGCTTTCTTTTTAGATGTATGCAATATTTCTGAGTACATGACTTCATAATCAAAATTCTGAAATTGAAATGAGAAAGGTACATTAACAAGGAAATAAATAGAAGATTAACTGTTATGCACACTTTTAATTAAAGTAATAAAAATAAGAAACAGTATCATTCAGCTCAAAGTTACATACATTTGTAATGAAACATATATCAAATGGGAATCAAAACAAAATGTTGAAAACTTAACTTTAGTTTTTCATTTTATGAATAAAGAACATACTAACGAAAGAGTTCCAAAATCTCCACTATTTGTAAATTATCTAATTCCTTAGAACACATAAAAATGAATAATTTATGTTTAATTTTTTTCATTAGATTTCATACAACTTTAAATATTCAGCTACAGTGTCTTGATTAACTTTATTTTTGATGAATACATGAAAATTTCATAACCAATAAAGAAACACAAGACAATTTTTTCAAATGTTCCAAACAATATTTGATGATATTAAAAATAATACTTATAAGTTAAAACAATTTCAATTTCCTCTGAGATTTAATCAGAATTTAAATACAAACAGAAAAAAATTTGATATTGTGCAGCAATTTTAAATTGTATAACTTGGCAATAAATTTTAAATGCACAGTTGATTTCTACAATCATTTATAGAAATAAAATTGATATTTCTAAAATATTAAAGAATTAGTCATTAACAAGAGACTACAAATCAATAACAAAAAACGTAACCTTCTTGAGGAAAAAAATATCAAAAAGGTAGTTTGAGTTTACATCAGGTAATCTCTCAACAATTCAAAGGAAGATAACTATAAAATATTCTAACACTAAAAAAATAATCTATAATTATTCATACATAATTATATATATTTATTAAGCATCATAGTTATAAAAAGTTATGGAAGTAATAAGACTTTAAAGCACCAAATCATTGTGCAAATTAATGAACAGTTTATTTTTAGGATGTGATAATTTGTTTGCAGTATTTAACAGTAAATAAAATTTTTAATTGAAAAAATATAAATTCTAAGAGTTTAACACATTTTTTAAAATACTTAAGCAATCCTAATTTTATCTGCACCCAAGTCTCAGGGGGAAAAAATAATTCATCATGAGCTAACTTTCAGTGATAAACATGGATTTTTTTTTTATAAATATTTGAAATATATTTTAGATCAACAATATTTTTGATCTCTAAATCGAAAGGAAAGAATCCAAATTTATCACGAAATAATTGTAATAAATTAATTATAATTCAATAGTACATAAGGCTTACAATGGGTTCTATAATACCAGGGATTATTGAAAAATAAAAGAAATAAGAAACAGGCTTGTGATATTATTTACAATATATTTATATATTGGTTAAAATTTTGTCTTACTTCAACTAAAAGTACATCATTGCAGGTCATACAATGCTTTGCATTTATCTAAAGACCAAAGAAAATATCAATCTTTTGAAAAGTAATTAAAGAGAAAGAATCATACAATAAAATAACCAATCTCAAAGAAATTTTAGCATAGCAACTCTAAAACACACTTTATGCTAATATATTTCATTTTTTAACTGTGTAACAAATTTTCTGCGATAATTAGATTATAAAAATATAACGTGACAAGAAAACTAATTAGAGTTCACTATTAGACTTCTATATACATGAATTGTAATATTTATTTAGGTAATTTACACTGCCAATTTTCTAATCTGTGATGACCGTTTAAATGTAGGAAATAATACATAGAAAAATGTGAATTCAGCAAGCAATCTTTTACATTTAACGTGTTATATTTGTTGATAATCTCTCTCAGTAAATAAACACAATAGCATTCAAAAAGTTAAAATTTGATAAATTACAAATTTAAAATGAAATATATTTTTTATTAATAAATACTGATATTTTATTGATCAAAAATGATTTGGTACATCTACTTAATTTACCTAGTCAAAACTAAAACATAAGGTTTTGATAAAAAATAAAAGTCTAAATTATCAACAAATAAAATATATTATACTTCATGTTTGTTCAGCAAAAATTTACATTCTTGTAATCAACACTAATTGTTTTATAAATATCAAGAAAATCGTAAATACAGCTATAATATAATCAGATTTTACACAATTCAACAAATAAATGAAAATTATTCCAAACATGCATTTAAGTAGAAATAGTCAAACAAGTAATTTTTCCTATGGGTGAGGTGTGGAAGTTAGAAGAGAGGGCAACTCAGGTGTCATCCTCGTCACTTGATTGAGGTTCAAAATTGCAAGGTTTGTCCTCAATAGTACTCAAGCTTCCTGCCCTTGGGTCTCATACAGTTATGATTTTAAAAAATAAATTTCTTTCTGTCTAGGAGGTCTGATGGTCAACTTATAATACTGGTATTCAAGTTCAGTCCTATATTCCTAGACTAAATTTGAGTTTTTAATACGAATTCTGGTTTTATTACTAACTTTTTAACTGGTCATGGTCCCTTTGTTTCTTACTTAAATCGTTTTAATTTGAAAAATTCAAATTTATGTATGTGTGGCTCTATTGGTGATGCTATGCTTTCTCTAGTCCTTTTACTAGGGACTTTCATATAATATGTTCTGCTGTTGAAGCAAAACCTATTTGGCTGAAGTTCATGTGTGAAAATCCTTACTTGCATTTCAAGATTAAATCCTGTATTCTTACAGCTCGCAAAATTACCCAACAAATTTCCTAATTATTTCAGATTTTTTATTATATTTCTTACTATTTTAATTTTCTGTTATTGTGTAGTTAAAAGTGAATACCTAGTATATATGTTCATATTTTTGTATAACAGATCATTTTTGTTTAAGAATTCATGGACACTTTTGTATGGCGCCATTTAGCTTGCTATGCATCTTATTTCTGCAAGAAAATTCCTACTGTTAGTTTTCATTTTTTTAAAATTCCTGTGATGTACATTTTCTGCTCTATAAATATATTGTAAACTTTATTTACATTTGATTTCTAAAATCTGTAATATCTTATGACCTTTTGTCAATAAATGCTGAGTGTGGGGTTGATTGTCTCCCTGAGGCTGGTTTGTAGCTCTAAAACCCTTTAAGTGAGCTTGGTCCCCTTGGGTATTTTTCCAATAACACTTGTGTGGCTTCTGTGGTGCAACATTAATAAAACCAAAAATTTTCCCAAATGAGTATCGAGCAAAAAGAATTCCAGATAAAAGCAATATATTGTTTTATAAAATGAATAAGTTTTTAACAAGTGGATCAGAGAATATAATTTTGCAGACAAACCATATAAGGTGTTGATATCACAATTATATACATATCATTAGAAATAAAAATTCTTTGAGAATATTCAGAACATAACTTCAAAAAAGTATTATTATTATAATTCCTACAGCATATTTAAAAACAATTATAAAGTCAAAAGTGATAAAATTTTCAAAAAAAAAAAAAAAAAAAAAAAAAAAAAGAGGATAATTTTATAGTAAAAAATTAACATGATGAATTTACAAGAGTCCTGATGAAAATATGAAGATTGTATCAATAACTTTGAAGATCAGTAAAGCTATATTGATTAAAAAAAATTTGCAGTGAAATTTTTGAAAAGTTACTTTGATATTTCAAGTAAACTGATTAATAAATAAAATCTTTTGTTGAGCTACCATACCAATATTGGCTTTAACATTAGTGAAGCAAGTTACTCATACAATATATACTTCTTATAGTCATTCATTGCACCAGCAAAAAATTCAGTAAAAATTCAAAGCAGTTTTTGGAAAAGCAGTGTATATTTATGGGGAGAATAAGGATACAATTATATATCATATCAAAATTACACTTCAGAAACTTTGTGACAAATGTAAATATGAAATATAATTTAAGTTTATTAAAAATCGCTCCATTGACGTACTTTACCTCTCCTCCAATATAAACTGAGCTTTTCATTTGTAAACTGCAACAGAGATTTGCTCTCTGGTGAATGAAAATGAAATTTGCAAAAGCCATTTTGCAAAGCCACAAAAACAGATGAATCAATGGCACACACAAGAGAAAAGTATAATAAACAAAGTATACCCTTGATAAAAATAACTGCAAGATCAACAAAATTTCATTTTTTTGAGAATTTACAAAAATCAAGAATGCACACATTCAAGCAAACAGGGAATCTTTAAAAAGGAAGTACGCAAATATTTAAATGCTTTTTTTAGTCCAATCGTGTTTCTCTCATTCATACCAATGAAAGGTCACTTCCAAATCAAATTGTAATCCCATATGTTTTCAAGTCTGTTCAATCCCGGCACTGGCACTATCAACCTGGGACAATATTTTATTAACTTTTTTAAAATTGAGGTTATCAGTAATCAAGGACTTGATAAGAAAACTGATGGGAAAATTTGTCCAATCATGCTTATTCTATATAATCAATGGATACCACCACCCACATTCATATAAAAATACATTCCGATATCTCTAAAATTATTTCAAAGAAAGGGACAGGTAAACTGTAAGCCAAGGGTCAAAATCGGCCTAACATCTGTTTTTAGTCTGGCCTGCAGGATAATTTTTTACAAGAAATTTTCAAAGCAGTTTTACAGAGCAAGAATTTTACAGAACAGTATTCTTCAGTGGGAATGAAGCATAAGTTGTATTGCAAGCATGTAACAATACACTTCATAAAAGAAAAATTGAATTTAATTATAAGCTAAGCTAAAAAAACATAATACAAATAAAAAATAAATACCTCCTTCAAAATATGATCATTTTTTGGGTACTATCCTTTCGATCTTGTGATTTGTTGAAAGTATATGCAAAAAATGTATACTGGAAAAAAAATTCTGTAACTCATGGAAAGCTTCACTTTGTATATACAGAAAGACAAGAAAACAAATTATCACATAAAACTCTATAAAAATAAATATCTTATAATCTATTTAAAATTACAACAAAGAATTAAAAAGCATCGAATATTTTAAATATCAGGAAATATAAATTTATGAGAAAAGTTTATAACTATTAATACAAATAGAAGTTCAGAAACTTGGTATAATCATACATAAACATACTTTGTGATATGGACGGATAGCACCAAAAAATATATAACAGTCAACAAGCAAGAGCAATTCTTTGACCATTGCTATTTCAAGAGAGTCCACATGTTTCCTGTAAATTGAAATATATGAAGAATCTAAAAACAAGGAAATGCACATGTATAAGGTTATTGTCTTAAAAGCAAACTATAATCAAAAAACTAAAAGGGAAACAAATTCATGTAAACATTGAAAAATAAACTAAGATAATTGGTAATACTTATATACAATATTTATTAAGAAAGCATAATTGATAACAAGAGCCATATATCTGTAAATACTTTTAAAAATTTAAACCTATTTCACTAATAATTTAAAAGTAACAAATGAAAAAATGATAATTTTTCATATTGTCTAAATATATTATTTTTTATAGCTCATGTTTATATCATTTGAATGGTGTTTCACACACATTGAAGAAAAATTAAATACAAAAAAATATATTTTAAGTAGCAAAATCACACTGCAATGATACTTTACTGCTATGTAATGATATGAATACCCATAATATGAAGTCAGAGAAACTATAATAAGTTAGATGGGACTTATTAAGACTATAGTATTAAAAGTATTATCACAAAGCATAATTGTGAGGAATAACATTATAATAAAATCAAACAATTAAAAATTCAAACAAAACATATTGAATATATAAAATTATAGATGTGACAAAATAGAAATATCTACAGGCCACAAACACACATACTTTGTATAAAACTTTGCAATCCCCTCTGATCCATTTCCCCAGTTCTAGATGTAATGTTTAGTTATTCCGCAGGATAATGACAATAAGAGATTAATATACATATAATTCCATCGACCCTGAATCTATTTTTCTATACGTTTTCAGTATTTCAGTGGAAATACTTTCTCCACCTTTCTTTTATTTCCAACTTATTTTCCAAAGCATTTAGTGTTTAAAACACAGGCTGGAAATACTGGAAAATAAGTTTTTAAGCCAATTAGACTTTCTTCAGTTGTCAAAATAAAATTGTCAAACATAGCCATATGATACCCAAGTACTACAAAAAGGAAATCAAAATTTTTTTTACAAAATGAATTCGTTATGAGAAGAAAACTTATTTTGCACTAGTTTTCTTCACCTTAATCTAAAAGAAGCAATAATTTCTTTTGTGGTATATGTATAAAAAACTAATATCTTTTTTGATATACTGTAATGTTAAAATATTTTTATAGTATGTAATAGTTTGAATGTCTTTTAAAAAAGCAAACATAAAATTCTCTTTCATAGATTTTTTTTATTTGAATAGAAATAATAGAAATGTTGATAAAATTCAGTAAATTAAATCATTGGTTGATTGAAATTATATAAGAAGCAAACTGATCTATTCTCTTTTAGAAAATTATTTAGTTCCGCAAATAAAACAGCAGAGCTTGAGTGACATTGAAATGACATTAATTCAATCAAAAATCCTCATTTTAATGAGATCATGAAGCAGTACATTTGTAATTTAAAAATGAGAGCTAGGTTACATTAGAATCATTCATAAATATCTTTATTTCATGGTTTGATTCTAGTCAGCTGAGTTAGCTAAAAGACCATGATTAGACATTTTAAGAAGCACTAATATAAAGGATAGCACAAAAAGTTGTAGATTTTATAGAACTCATGTCATTATCTATGAAGAATGCAGAAAGATGAAAAAAAAAACTTTTAAGGAAAATTCGTACAGATTGATTCTATTTTGCATGTTTTTATTATGTTAGTTTACACTTTTTGATCCAATTACATTTTTTTTTTACAATTCAAATACTTAAAGAATAAATAAACATTTTTTTAATTCTTAGCGGAAGGGCCTGTCCTAATAGACTTTTTTCCATTAATCAATTTCTAACCATAGTAAGTATAATTCCATTAAATTGATCTGCTTAGAAAAATAATTGTATATAAAATCTTTAAAAATTTGATTGAAAAGCCCCATCTAATTAAACACCCTCCATGAAAGCATTTTGTAGAAAATAACTACATTTTAATTTGTAAATTTAAAATAAATACTTTTCAACAAAAAGAATTTGTTTTAAAAAAATGAAAATTTTAACTTTAAAATTTTTCTTGTAATAAACCTTTAAATACAAATTGGGAATTAAGTACTTTTTTTTTAAAAAGAAATTTGAGGCAGATATAACTTCTTTATACATAGAAACATTTATTAATCAAGTTGTCCTCAGTTTTCATGAAACTCTACTTCTATCTAGGACATACCAATATTAAATAAGATGAAGATGTTCTGATTCTAATATATTTGAATTTATTTTTCTTCAGAGTCCATTAAAATTGACACTGGGCCTAATAATTTTCAAAAACATTGAAAGAGATCACATTTTTCTAGTCACCAGATAAGCAAAATTCCCTGAAACAATTACTAGAAATGAACTTCAACACTCAAATAATGTGTCGCGCATGCGAGAAGCTGCGAACTACTCAACTTGTTAAAAAGTATTTTTTGTAAATATGTCGGCGTGCTATATTTGTAGTTGGAATTTATGAAGACGAGCGAATAAAATTTATTGCTATTTGTATTTTAGTGAGAATAATCCTACTTTTGAGTTACTTTATTTGCCTAAAAACCATAGATCATATTTTACGGGTCAAAGAATCTGGGCATCAAGGATTTAAAGGAAGTTCTAAATTAATATATTGTTCTGCTAAGTGCTGATGCAAAAGCAACATGGCGTCTGTGACAGGACCTGTATAATTTCGATTTGTGGACAATAAGTTAAAGAGAGGCAAGTGAATTTTGAACTGGAATATTATTTTGATATTTAAAGTACTTTAAGTTAATTGAAATGGAGCATCTTAAGAAAAAAAGATAAGTAGCTTGCTCTTCATTTTTACATTTGTATGATTCTGTAAAGGACAGTTTTAGTTGAAATTAGCCTCACTAGATGGCTGCACAAGTCAGCCAAACATGTGGCTTGTTGTTAGAATAAATGAATAATCCTAATTATTAATTAATTAAAATTTAAAAATAGCATTGTAAAATATTACCGATACACCATACAATTTAAAACAATATTTATTAATTTTTAACTTTATTCATTTATATTTCTGTATTTTGTATATTAATATTTTGGTTAAATTATGATCAAACTTTAAGTGTAAAACAAACTGTGATCATTGAAAAACCATTGTAATTTGAATAACTTTGATTGTAGCTTTCTAAACATGTTGTGTATCTGAAATCATCGCAAAAAATAAAATTCCATAATGATCCGCAACTGGTGAATAATAAATCTCAATTTCTTTTTTTCTACATAACGCAACCTAAGTAAATTAAGTCTAACTTATTCACTATCAGAAGTCACAAAAATCGTGACCAATAGGAAAGAATAATTGGTGACTTCACGAAACTGTTGATCA
This sequence comes from Nephila pilipes, assembly GCA_019974015.1. Lineage (NCBI taxonomy): Eukaryota > Metazoa > Arthropoda > Arachnida > Araneae > Nephilidae > Nephila > Nephila pilipes. The sequence goes on from BMAW01045417.1 coordinate 312,717, forward strand.
GATTTTGGACTCAGAATGACTGATACTATGGTAAAATCGGAGGAATTGGAAGCTGGTTCAATCAGCATTAAAATACCTCCATTCTGGACAGACAAAAATGAAATTTGGTTTTTTCAGGTGGAAGCACAATTCCAAATCAGCAGAATATCATCTGAAGAAACAAAATTAAATTATTTAGTGTCTCAACTGGAACCCCGATTCTTGGAGAATATCTGGGATATTATAAAAGATCCAGAAAACAGAGAGAAATATTCAGCTGCCAAGAAAAGACTTTTGAAGACATTCCAAGAAAGCAAAAATGTTCGCATTAAGAGACTTTTAACGGGACTAGAATTGGGTGACATGTTACCTAGTCAACTTCTCCGAACGATGCGTTCTCTTGGCCAAGGTGTGCATTAGATGCCAAAAGTGCAAAGTTACTAGGCATACAAAATCAGAATTTGGCGAATACGAAGCACCAGATGAAAGGTACAGTGTAGTGCACATAGACTTAATTGGGCCACTACCACCTTCTGAAGGAATGATGTACTGCTTAACCTGCATTAACCGATTCTATAGCTGGATGGAAGTAGTTCCTTTACCAGATATAACAGCCGAAATAGTTGGAAAGGCATTTTACGAACATTGGATATGTAGGTTTGGAGTTCCTGCTACAATAATAACTGATCAAGGCCGACAATTTGAGTCACAGTTGTTCAGAAAAATTGCTGCAATATGTGGTGCCAAGGTAGGTCATACAACACCTTACCATCCTCAATGTAATGGGAAAGTTGAGCGTTTACATAGAACCTTGAAAGAGGCTATAAAAGCTCACAACAATATTAAGTGGACTGAACCTTTACCAACTGTGTTGTTAGGTTTACACAGTTGGATACAAGATATCAACCACACAATTTCTCAAATGGTTTATGGCATGTACATCAAATTACCTGGTGAATATTTTGACCAACCTACTATCAACATGGATCCACAAACTTTTGTGACCAAATTATAGCAGCACATGGCAGATATAAAGCCACTGAAACCTTCTAGTACCAGGAAGCAGAAATTTTTTGTACATAAGGAATTGAAATCCTGCTCACATGTATTTGTAAGGATTGACAGAGTAAAAAAAAACCTCTTGAACCACCATACGAAGGTCCATTTGTTGTGGTAAAAAAACTGGATAAATACTTTACTAACACATCAATCAATAACTCCCGAGACTAACCCAGAGATGGCGCTCGTAGTAAACCAGTAACCAGGTTTTTCTAGAGTACTAACCTTTGCTTGAAACGTGTCAAAATTTTAAGTCGATCGGACCAGAAACAGCTGAGTTATCGAGGTTGGAGTAAAGTCGTTTTGTAGTTTGTTTAAAAAATGGAAAAAACCGAGTTTCGTGTTCTGATAAAACATTGTTTTTTAATGGGTAAAAACACCGTGCAAGTGAAACAATGGATTGATAAATGTTACCCGGACTCTTGTCCATCAAAAGCAACGATTTGTCGGTAGTTTGCCGAGTTTAAACGTGGTCGTACCGACACAAATGACGCGGAACGCTCGAGTAGACCTGTGGAAGCCGTTACACCGGAAAATGTGAGTGAAGTGACAAAAATTATAATGAAAGATCGTAAAGTGAAGCTCCGTGAGATTGCTGAGATGACACAGATATCATATGGAAGTGCATTTACTGAAAAAGGTTTTTTGAAGTGAAGTGAAAAAGGTTTTTTCCAAGTGGGTGCCGCGATTGCTTTCGATAGAACAAAAACGAGTCGATGATTCAGAAAGCTGTTTATTGCTATTTACTCGCAACAAAAAAGATTTCTTGCGGGGGGAAAAAAAAGAAAGAAAGAAAGAAAAGGGGAAAAAATGGGGGGGGGGACCGCTTGAACGATTGTATCAATCTCTAAAAGGTGATTAAATAAAAAGGTGTTATGTTGGATGAATAAAAAAATGGCAAAAAATGTTGTTTTCAATGTTAGACTCGGGAGTTATTGATCGATGTGTTATTGTCATAAAAGGTAAGCATGTTAATATTTCTGTGGACAGTTAAAATCTGCCTATTTATTACAGCCAGATCATCATAATCAACAAACTACTGCAGAACACAAAAACACAACTCCTAACCCTGTAGATCCTCATCTTATGCCAGATAAACAGCCTACTACTAGTCCTGGCAGAAAGATAAATAGACCAGTAAGGTTTAGAGAGTAAAAACAAAAAGTATTTCTAGTAAATATTATTCTGTATATAAGTATCAAAGCTGTATATTCCTTCTCCTTGTTACTCTTATTTAATTATGAAAAATGCATATAATTGGTTGAATGTTTTGAGTACAAAATTCAATGCTAAAAATTGCTGTGTTTTGTTTCTTAAATATGCATTGATGACTTAATTGTAGAAATATTTGTTACAGTATCATGCTATAATACCTTATCTTCCCTGTATATAATTGGTATATGTAGTATTTTATTTGTATATGTATTTTGTTCCCTATATATATAGTATACTAAAATTTCAAAATCTTGTGTACTTATTAGAGAGTTTGATGGCTTGTAAAAGTACAATGATGTTTAAAATAAGATTATTTGTTTCTACTTATATTTCCTATTATTTGAATATTAAAAATGTATAATTTGGAATGGCCTGCATAAATAATGTAAGTAAATGTGTATTCTGAAAAATGTTAAAACCTATATATTCAGTGTATTTTTGACTTGGAATTTGTGTAAGAAGTATAGATGCATGATCAATGTTAAAAATGTTATTATACAAGTTCAAAATGTAATTGAAATTTGTCAACAAGTCTCTAAACTGTCCCTGACATATTCTTTTTCTATGTATCGTAACTTCGTTACTGGCAAGGGAGTAATGTAAAGGACAGTTTTAGTTGAAATTAGCCTCACTAGAGGGCTGCACAAGTCAGTCAAACATGTGGCTTATTGTTAGAATAAATAAATATTCTTAATTATTAATTAAAATTTAAAAATAGCAATGAAAAATATTACCGATACACCATAACACATCGATCAATAACTCCCAAGTCTAACATTGAAAACATTTTTTTTTGCAAATTTTTTTTTTATTCATCAACATAACACCTTTTGTTAATCACCTTTTAGGGTGATACAATCGTTCCAACGCTTTTCCAAACCCCCCCCCCCCAATTTTTTCTTCTTTTTTTTTTTTCCCGCAAGAAATCTTTTTTGTTGCGACTAAATAGCGATAAACAGCTTTCTGAATCATCGACTCGTTGCTGTTTTTGTTCCATCGAAAGCAATCGTGGCAACCACTTGGAAAAAACGTTTTTCACTTCACTTCAAAAAACCTTTTTCCTGGTCCGATCGACTTAAAATTTTGACATATTTCAAGCAAAGGTTAGTACTCTAGAAAGACCTGGTTACTGGTTTACTAAGAGCGCCATCTCTGGGTTAGTCTCGGGAGTTATTGATCGATGTGTTATAATTTAAAACAATATTTATTAATTTTTAACTTTATTCATTTATATTTCTGTATTTTGTATATTAATATTTTAGTTAAATTGTGATCATACTTTAACTTTAAAACAAACTGTGATCATTGAAAAACCATTGTAATTTGAATCACTCTGATTGTAGCTTTCTAAACATGATGTCGTGTACCTGAAATCATCACAAAAATTAAAATTCCATAATGATCCGCAACTGGTGAATAAGAAATCTCAATTTCTTTTTTTCTACATAATGCAACCTAAGTAAATTAAATCTAACTTATTCACTATCAAAAGTCACAAAAATCGTGACCGATAAGAAAGAATAATTCCATTAAAGATGACTTTTCTATGGCTGGCGATGATTTGGCTCATAGTTTCAATTTATTGGACGATTTTGAAGTGTTGAGTGAGAAATACAATGAACTCTGCATCTTGAATGAAGAAACTCAAAATACAATGTTATTGGAAGCAGATGAAGACCCAACAGAATTGATAGCTGAAATTAATGAATCAGATGATTTTAATAGAAAATTTAAAAGAATTAATTTGATTTTTAAAACAAAGTGTAATGTTAATGAGAGTGATGAAAGTGGTTCTACCCACAGTGTATCCAAGAGAAAATTCAAGTTGCCCTTATTAGAATTAAAGAAATTTGGTGGAGAAATAAATGACTGGCTGCCATTTTGGGGTCAGTTCAGTAAAATTGACAGTGATCCAGATATCGACGATGCTGACAAACTTCAATATACAATGCATGAAACCTTCCTCTAGAGCGAAAGAGTTGGTTGAGAGTTTTCCACCATCAAGGGAAAATTATTGCAAGGCAGTGGATTGTTTAAAATCTCGTTTTGGAAGGTAAGAACTGCTTGTGGAGTTTTATGTACGAGAATTATTGAAATTAACAATATCTATTAATTCTCAATAAGTGAAATTTCCCACCTTGTATGATAGTATTGAAACTCAACTAAGAGCTCTGGAAAGTCTAGGTGTGACGACTGAAAAGTATGCAGCAATGCTGTTCCCTCTTGTGAAATCTTGTTTATCGGAAGAAATCCTCAGAGCTTGGCAGAGAAACAATAATTCAAATGATAAGAAGGGGGAATCAAGATTGGAAAATTTGATGCTGTTTTTGAAAAATGAAGTTGAAGCACAAGAGTGAACTAATCTAGCAATGAAAAGTTTCTCTGTTCAGCAAAATTGCATTGCCAAGACTCACTCATTTAAAGACATACACCTACTGCTACTGGACTTTTTGCAGGAAACCAGAATTTTGCTAAAACAACTTGTGTGTTTTGCAATGAAAAGAACCATGAAAGTAAAAATTGTAAACCTGCTTTAAATTTAGATTTATCAGAAAAAAGCAGCAATATTATAAAAAAAGAGATGTTGTTACAGATGTTTGTAGGCCATCAAATGAAACAGTGCAGAAGCAAGATTAATTGTTCTCTGTGCCAAAGAAGACATTGTAGTGTCATGTGTCCTAGCACAAAAGATCTGGAAATACCAGGTTCCAGTAAAATGGCCGGCAAATCCAACATGTTCGGCTATTGTTCTTCTACAAACTTTAGTGGTATATTTCCATGGAAAGAACATTGAATTTCCAGTTAGAGCCTTAATTGACACAGGTAGCCAGAAATCATACATAAGCAAAGAAGCTGTTGCAAAGATGAAATATGAGCCTATTGGAACTGAAGATATGATCCACAATCTATTTGGGGGTATTGAAAGTCATCAGTAGCATCATCTGTACAGAGTATATGTGAGTAGCTTCCAAAAGGATTATCATTGTCCTTTTGAAGCCTTTGATCAAGAAAAAATATGTGTTGATATCCCAAGAATGAGTGTTGGATCCTGTACAAAAGAGATTAAAGAAAAGGGGATATTCCTAAGTGACCAAGAAGCTTGTTCCCTGAATTCTTCATCTTCGGTAGATCTGTTAAATAGGTGTTGACATTGCTGGAAAACTTTTCACTGGCAAAATTATGAATCTGTCTTGTGGATTAGTTGCAATGGATTGGATGGACTCTCATGGGTAAACAGAATAATGAAGAAAAGAATGATAGTACTGTCTTTACATGTGAATAACAAAAGCATTAGTGATCTTTGGAGTTTGGACACTATTAGAATATTGGATCCTGCAGATAAGCAAAGTCAAATGGAACTTGAGAAAGAAACCAAAGAGCATTTTTTTTAATTCTGTTAAACAAGATGAAGATGGTAAATATGTTGTTTAACTACCATGGTTAGAAGATCATCCTGTTCTACCTTCAAACAAAAGTCTTTCTGAGAAAAGATTAAAAAATACAGTTGATAGAATCAAAAATCTTGGAATCCTAAGTGACTATGAAAATGTCTTTGAAGACTGGAAGAAAGAAGATATAGTTGAAGAAATAAGTAGTGAAGACCTCAAGGACTAAGTGTCACTATCTTCCTCATCAACCTGTCATAAAAGACATTTCAACAAGGATCATACCAGTCTTCGATGGTTCTGCAAAATCCAAGGAAAGTCCATCCTTAAATGACTGCCTAGTAACAGGTCCAAACCTTGTGGAACTTATTCCATCCATCATAAATAGGTTTTGTATTGGAAAGTATGGTGTGATCGCAGATATATGCAAAGCTTTTCTACAGATTCGGCTGAATGACAGTGACAAGGATTATCTGCAATTTCTTTGGTAGCAAGATGGAGATCTAAATCTTATCAAAATATACAAACATTGCTGTGTAGTATTTGGTATTAAATCAAGCCCATTCCTTTAAGGAGCAACATTGGTCCACTTCTTAGACAGAGCTCCTGATTGCTACAAGATGACTAATGAACCCTTAAGGAAATCTATGTATGTTGACAACTATGTGGCTAGTGTTGAAAAAGAGGCTGACTTGACCAAGTTTATAAATTAATCCAAAGAAGTCATGGCTCTCAGAAAGTTTGATTTACATGGCTGGCAACATAACCCTTTTGAGTCCTTAAGAGACAATTGCAATAAATCCCAAAATGTTTCTACCTTACAAGATATTCCAGTTCTTGGTCTTCTTTGGAACATTGAAAGAGACACATTGAAAATTGATATCAGAGATGAGACACTGAGAGAATCTGTAAAGGTAACAAAGAGATATATCCTCTCAAAATGTCATAAAATATTTGACCCTATTGGAATTATGGCTCCATAACTTTAATTTCAAAAGTATTGCTCCAAGAAACGTGGAAGGTTAAAGCTAATTGGGATGATACTCTTCCAGAAGAAATTGTACATAAATTTGAAAAATGGGACAGTCAGTTACATCAGTTATACTAGAAATACCAAGACGGATTCATGGTCATATGAACTCAAAACATAGTTTGCATGTATTTTGTGACGCCAGCCAACAAGCCTATGCTACTTGCATTTTCTTAAGATCTGTGAACCCACAAGGAGTTGCTTGTCATTCGGTAGCAGCAAGATCCCGAATAGCGCCTCTTAAAAATATTTCCATTTCGAGATTGAAGCTATTGGGTTGTATTGGTGTGAGACTTGCCAAAATTATTTGCTCTGATTTAGAAGAACTTGGTAATATACCTATTCATTACTGGTCAGATTCGATGAACTGTTTATACTGGATTAAAAATGATGAGCAATGGGCGACGTTTGTGATAAATCGAGTAAAGGAAATTAGACTGGGAAGTGAACCTCAACATTGGAATCATGTACCTGGAAATTTAAACCCAGCCAACCTACCTTCAAGAGGCTGCTTAGTTAGCACATTGATAGCTCGAAGATGGTGGGAAGGTCCAGCCTGGTTAAAAAAGGAAGAAAAAATGTGGCCCACATCTAATTTATCTCCCGAGAAGAATATCGTCAATGCAGAAAAGAAAAAATCAGTTGACCTTTCTCTATTTGTATCAAATTACTTTAAGTAATTCTTAATTAGATTTTCACTGTTCGAAAAGCTGATAGAAATTACTGCATGGATGATCAGGTTTTGCACAAATAGACTTGCAAAAGCTTGTTGTGTAACAAATGTGCTGACTATTGACAAACTGAAAGAGGCAGAAATGAAAATCATGTTGATTGTTCAAAAGACATCCTTTGTTTACAGTAAGAACGAAGGACTAAAAAATATCCAATATGTTGTTGACCAAAATGGATTATTAAGAATGAAAACCAGATTAACATTTCGAGAAGATACTGAAGATTTAAGGTTTCCAATAATTCTTCCTTCAGATCATCCTGTTGTTATGTTACAAGTTTGCTAATGTCTAAACATAAAGGACTTTTGCACTGTGGTATTCAAACACTAATTGCAAATATAAGAGAAAAATACTGTATTTTAAAGTCCAGGAAAACAATCAGAAAGGTTATACGCCAATGTGTTATTTCCAAAAGGTTCAATGCCAGACATATTGAAGTAATGTTTGCTCCTCTGCTTGAGGATCGGGTCAAGAATGCTTCTTGTTTTGAAGTCACTGGAATAGACATGGCTGGACCAGTCTTTTTGAAAGATGGAAGCAAATCATGGATAGCTTTATTTACCTGTGCAGTATTCCAAGCTGTGCATCTAGAACTTGTCTCTTCTATGTCTACTGATAAATTTTTACTTGCACTTAGAAGATTTATAGCTAGACAAGGGAGACCGGCTATCATTTATACAGATAACTGTAGAAACTTTGTAGGAAACAAACACCTTCTAAAAAAGGTTAACTGGGATCAAGTAGTAACTGATGGAGTTTTAAATAGAATCATTTGGAAATTTATACCTCCCTCTTCTCCCAGGTGAGAGAGTCTTGTCGCTCTTGTAAAAGATATTCTTAAAAGAGTATTGGGAAAAGCAAGCTTAAAGTATGAAGAGTTATATTCCCTATTGTGTGAATGTGAAAGTATTATCAACCCTAGGCCCATCACATAAGTGTCAGATGACAATGAGTTTGAACCATTAACACCGTCTATATTTATGAGAGAAGTAAATGAATGTGGTGTACCTGATTTTGATAATTTACAATCTACTAGTCTTCAAAAGAGACATGTGTATAGATTGAAACTTTGAAGTGATCTGCAAAAACGTTTCAGACAGGAGTATTTAGGTCATCTGAGACAAAATACAAATAAAATTAGAAAAGCTGATGGTATTAAGATGGAAGAAATAGTTTTTATTGAAGACAAAAATCTAAAAAGACTCTACTGACCTTTAGGAAGAGTAACTGAGATTATTCCTGGTAAAGATGGTATTACACATCTAGTGAAAGTGAAAACAACTAGTGGAGAAAAATTACGCCCTGTGCAACGTCTATATTCACTTGAGATAAATGCAGTTTCTTCAGAACCTCTTCGGCATCGAGTATCGAAAGGTTCAAGAAAACTTTCTCAATGTATGGGAAGAAATCTAAGAAGTAAGACTGCTGATTCTGTGAAATCTAAATTCAATAAACAACCTGTACCAAACAAGAAAACCAGATTGAGATGAGAGATTAAAACTGTCAAGAAACTTGATCTTTAATTCTTAATTTAGTTTTGAATTTTCAAACTCAAAAGGTGTGAGTGTTGCGTCCGCGAGAAGCTGTGAACTACTCAACTTGTGAAAAAGTATTTTTTGTAAATACGTCAGCGTGCTGTATTTGTAGTTAGAATTTATGAAGACGAGTGAATAAAGTTTATTGCTATTTGTATTTTAGTGAGAATAATCCTTCTTTTGAGTTACTTTATTTGCCTAAAAACCATAGATCATATTTTACAGGTCAAAGAATCTGAGCATCAAGCATTTGAAGGAAGTTTTAAATTAAAATATTGTTCTGCCAAGTGCCAAAAGCAACCTAATGAAACAGATACTTTAAACTATGGGTGTATAAACCTTTTGCCTCCTTGGGGCATATTGGAACAAGAAAAGTTATTTAGAGCCCCATAAAATAAATCTAACTCTAAGACACTAGCATGTTAACGTATTGATTTATATTTTCTTGCAGTGGGTTTTTTTTTTTTTTTTTTTTTGTTCCCCTAGGGACTGCTAGTTTAAACATTAACCAACTTTCACCATTATTCAATCACAGCAACCTTAACATCCTTACTTTCTTGGAATATGAGTTCAACTTCTAAAAGATAGTATCACTGAAAATTAACTTCAGATTAATTCTTTCAGATAAAATTCCACAACTATTTAAATGAACTCACAAAGATAAAAAAGTTTTTTTAATACCTCTCCATGAGCATTAAAGAACTTGATTTCATGAGATTTATCATGAGGATGAGTTATTTTTTCCAGTGGCAGCTATAAAATACTTCAATTGAAATTTGATTCCAAACAGCTTATAACAGCACCAGTGTCAACAACAGCTGGATCTAAAAAAAGAGCATAAATAAAATTCAGATTCATGATATCAGCTAATAAGTTTTAACGTTTATTTCATTATAATGGTTTTATATTGAATTAGTTAGTGATTCTTGTTCATTAAGATATTTAAACAAGCAATTAGAAACTATTTTAAAGTTAATCACAGTAAAGTGAAGAAATTAATACATGACACTGTAAAAGACCCTCTAAGCTGATTTGAAAAATAGCTCAATTTAGAATTTCTGCATAAAAACACAATGGCTATTTTCGTTCTGTAATAGCTGAATAAATCCACTTTCAAAAATAATAATTAAGTATGGAATATCAGGATATTATTGCTTTTTGAACCAACTTATCCAATCTTTTTTTTTTTTTTACTGACATTTGAATACGTTATTGGAACTTTCCCTAAGAATTTTTAAATGAATATTAAACATTTCAGGAAAAAGTAAAAAGCATAAGAGATAATCAAAAGGGTAACAGCTACAGAATCTTTTTGTTCTCTAAGATCCATGGAATTAAAAAGTTTTTAAATAAATTTTAGTATGACTTAGTAAAACTTAAAAAAAAAAAAAAAAAAAGGTGAATGTTTATTTGGCTTACAACAGAAGCTCCATCAAATTCATAAATATGAACTTCTCCATTATTATCCAATCTAATAATAAAAATGAAACGTCAGGAGATCAATGCAACAAATTGAACAGGCATATAAAAAAATTTTAGATGACAAATTCATACATTTTGGAATTTTACAAGTGCTTGAATAATCAGTCATAATATTGCTCATAAATCACATTTGCTATTTTCATGTTTCTTAATGCACTATTTTTATTAATAAATCAATATATTTGAAGTAGCTTCTTATAATTTTAGTTAATTGACTATTAACGAAGAATAACTTGCAGTTATTCAACGAAAGATTAAAGTACACAATTAGGAAAGAAAGACTATGAATGATTTCATTTATAATTTAAACATGCATACAATTAAGGGTAATGCAAAACATGTAATTTAACTTCAATCATTAAATCATATTACAAAATTAATAATTGCAAGATGATTTAATTGTTTTAAATTAAATTTTCAAATCTTTAACAAAAGATGAAAAAAGTAGGGAAATTTGAGAACATTTGAACCATTTTTATTAAAATGGATGGAGCTTTTTTTTTTTCCATTTAACTTAGAGAAACAAAATTCATGTCTGCAAAAACCTTGGCCACCTGGTCATATAATATGAAAATTCCAATTCTTCAGGGCTTAAAACAAATATGTTACATCAGTTTAAAAAAAAACTAAAAAAATGGCTTAGGTTTCCACTCAAGTGGGTTATTTGAGCTGTATGAGAAGAAGACTCACATTGTTTAATTTAAAAAATACAAAATTTAAATTTTCTTATAGATGTCAATGAACATTTTTTTTTGGTTAATTTTGATTCATTAATTCAATTGGGAAAAAAGAAAACCAACAGAAAAACTCTCCCTAAAAAGAGAAACAGAATTTTGGCTTATGCAAAAATTAATGCAAATTTTAAAATTTTAACTTTTAATTAATTATAATGCATTTTTAAGTATTCTAAATTGCAGCAAATATTTATTCTTTTGATATTTAAATTGTTGTTGCAACCCTTATGGGCTTTTAATTGTTGCCTCCTGCATTAGGAGATAATAGATAATAAATAATCAATAAAAATAGAAGTAGCTACCAGTAACACAGGCATGATGTCATGCCACCTGAAATCCTTGGTAGAAATGATAACATGCAAGAAAACTCACACTTAATGCTTTCCATTACTTAGTGGTTTGCCACTTGCTCTTAGCCTATGCATTACACAGGGAAAATTGCTTGTTTAGATGTTTTCTTTCACCCCTTGAATTTTTGCCCATGAATTTTGAAATACCCTGTTTCTAAAGAAAACTCCTTTACATGTCTTCCTCCCATAGGGGATCCAATGATTAATCCTCTTTCTCCAAAATATGAGATGCAAAATTATAGGTAATTTGTTTAGCCTTTAAAAATATTTCTCCCTCTTATATGAATTACATATTGATTTACAAAGCATTGAAATACAAAAAGAAAAAGAGTCCCCCCCCCCGAAATAAAATACACAAAAAATTATATGATGTATATAAATTTTTAAAATTAAAAGTAAAAAATAAAATAAAATACTAATGAAATTAACAAGCATCGTTTAAATTATACTACTGAAATACTTACTTTAATGCAAGTTAAATTTAAGATTTTTAATTCTTTGCCCCAAATCCTATTTCCATCCATGGATCTCCATAACATACTCCTAACATACCTACAACATAAATGTAAATGTAAACAAACATACATAAATGTAAAGTTTATAAAATGATATTTACTCCAAACAAACTATAATACAAAGAAAGAGTGAAATAACAAAATTAAATGCACAGTGTATTTATTAACTCTATAAAAGCTAGAAAGAGGAAAATCATACAAAAATTACAAAAGTTAGCAACTGCACTAAAACATTTATGCATAAATCTAATGAGATAAATTTTTTGTCACTGTGGGTATCAACAAATAGTACATAAATTTAACTTAATACTATTAAATTTCAAAACTAATAAATCATTTAAAAACTAATCACTCTTACAAAAAATATTTTGGAATGTTACTCAAGATGTTAAAGGTTTTCAAAGTTTTTAATCATAAGCTAATAGATAGAACTTAACAACAGAATTTGAACATGGAAATCAACTGCAGTACACAGACTTGGTGGGTCTACTGCTGGTTCTGATTGATTTTAGTACTGGCTAACATGTGTTTGACAGATTTTCAAAATGGACAGAAGTATTCCCTCACAGTTCGCCTGCTACAGTGGCTACAGCTTTTTATACTGAATGGGATAGTACATTTCGGTCCACCCCTGAGATTGACTGCAGATCAAGGATCATAGTTTGAATCCTATCTGTGGCAAGTCCTCACCAGAGTTTTAGGAACAGCTCATCAATGTACCACTGCATACCATAGAGCATCAAATAGGGAAGTGGAACAATTTCATCACCAACTAAAAGCTGTGATCAAGGCTCAGGGCACAGAAAAAGTGACTGCTGTTCTCACCATAATCCTCCTAGGATTCAGGGCTGTTTGAAAAAAGGATTCACAAACTACAGCTGAAATGCTTTACAGATCTCCCAACCTACCTGGTGCATTTTTATCACCTCAACCTATGGAGTCAGAAACAGTAATATTTGTTGGTCAACCCAGACGTTCCATATGGCAATTATGTCCAACTACTCCAAAAATCATGGACAGGCACTGGTATTTGTACATAAAGATCTTGAAATTTGCATGTATGTGTTCCTTAGAACTGATGCAGTGAAGCAAAGCCTACTGCCACTTAATGAAGGCCCTTATCAAGTCATCCACCAAAAGGACAAGGTAAAGATAAGAAAAAATTGAAGATAAGATAGCATACGGTGCCCATCAGCATTTATGATCTAGGATGGATCCATACAATCATCGGCAAACTCCAATACTCTGACAACTACTCCACAGCAAGGTGTTTTTGCAAGGAAATGCTTCTAGCCACTGGTACAATCCTGCCTGGACCTACTGTGGATGACACATTTCCTTCAACCTCAAATACACATTAAGTCTCATTATTGTTGACAGGGGACTGCTAGATCGTACAGCATCAGATGCTATATAAGAGTGGTTATGTAACTAAATTGGAAAAGTCATAATCTAAAATAGCTACAGTATTGCTTCTCACATTTATTCATTCAACTTATAATATAACATATTTAGTATTTTGTTAATTAATTAAATGTTAACATAATTTTATGGAGTCAACTTATCCATTTTTTATTAGATGCATAACATCCACAGTTCATAGGTAAGTTCAACACCCACAAAAAAACTCAGTGGAAAGATTTCACTTAATGATGAAAGAATATTATGTGTTCTTTAATGTCTGGACTAAATTGGGAACATTCATCTCATATACAGTTTACCTTAAGAACTGTTGTGCATAATGTTTAAAACCTTATCATTGTAGAGCTAGTTTATTGATGGAATCTCCACATGCTTGTGACTTCACTATATGAATATTTTACAGAAAAGAACTAGTTGTACATCACATCACAGATGAAAAAATAAAACTTTATAAGATCAGGAAGCAAGTAAATATGAATTTAAGGGGAAAAATCTTGTTCTGGTTGTAGCATCATCAAAGTTTAATAATCTGTTAATCTGGATAGACTCAAGCAAAGTCAATAAATAATTGTCTGAAACAAACTGCCAGATCCTATTCTTTGAGAAAGAAAAAACTTGCGTATACCATGTAAATGTATTGAAAGCACATTTTCAAAGACTAGAAAAAATAAATGTTATTATAAAAATGCCATAACAATAGCATTGATTTCAGAAAGCCTGACTCTTGTCTTTTGATAGTGAAATTCCCCCACAATTTTACAAGGCAGAAATGTTGAAGAAAGACTGAATATGCTAGAAACTAAACAGATATGAAGTCTTTTGATGAAATACATTAATCTGTTTTCAAATGAAGCAGGTTGCAGAGAACAAGTAGATTTTGGTTTGGTTTTATTAACAATACACTAGAAGCAACACGAGGGCTATTGGCAATGGATCTCGTAATTTTGAACCTCAGCCAAGTGACAAGGACGACAGCTGAGCTGGCATCTCCCTCTCCTAACTTCCACACCATGCCAACGGGATTACTTTGGGCCTCAATAGATTTAACATGCATCAGCTCCAGTAACATAGCGGGTCTTTAGTGGCATCAAGGCTCGCACCTGTGTGTTTAATTAATTACGGTCCACTTTTAATTGGTTTGAGAGCAGCAATAGCACTGCATTAACATTTTTTGGTTGTCTTTTTGTGCCGGAGTTTGTGAACTGTTAATAGAACTTTTTGATGTTGTGGTTGATTAGAAATTGTTTCCCTTCAGATCGGTCATCGAACCTTACGACACTGTTGATGGTTAAAGAAAACTCTGTTGGAAGGTGCTGAATTGGGGGCGAGTATGCCTTTTGAATTCTATTCATCAGATTTAATTTTGAGAACAGTTTGAGCCTTAAATGATTCAAATGTAACAAAACTAAAAGTTTTAGGAATAAAAGGGATTTTCCAGATGATAGTTTGAGTGTAGAAACTGCTAGGGTGACAGAATTTTTGAAATTAAAGAAAAATAATATTTCTTCAGACCATGTACTATATTCTTCAGACAGCTGGGAAAATATATGATCCCCTAGGACTCATTATGCCATTTACTGAAAGATTAAAATTTTTGTTGCAAAAGTTGTGGTTAATGAAGCCACAATGGGATGCTGAGCTTCCATCTGACTTAAATGAGGAGTGGTCTCGATGATGCAAAGAACTTTATGAATTGAGTGAAATTGGGATTCCAATATTTATTTTGGATTCATTTGATGAAAACATGGAAATTCATGTTTTCTCTGATGCGAGTCAAAAATCCTATCGAGCAGCTGTGTATATGAAAATGAAGAATCATGACTGCGTTTTCTGGGAATTTGATGAATTCGAAAAGTAGAGTTGCGCCAGTAAACAAAATATACTTGCCTCACCTGGAATTAGTGGGTGCGTTGGTTGCTGCAAGATTAGGAACTGAGACTAAAAAGGTTTTAGATCATAAACCATCATCTAATATCTTTTTAGGAGTGACTCTAAGGTTACATTACACTGGATCAAAGGATCCAGCCAAAGATGGAAATCATTCATCCAAAATCAAATTAATGAAATTCAAAAATTAACTAATCCAGACTCTTGGTTTTATTGCTCCACCAAAACCAATCCAGCTGATCTCCTGATGCGTGGAGTTCCATGGTGACAAACAACAAGTGGTGGACATGTGCAGACTTTTTGATGGAGCCACAGTTTTACAGCTACCTGTGTTCCATGAAGTTGAGTGCCTGACACTAAATGAAAAAGAATCCTGTATAGACAATAGGAAGTTTAGTTTAGTTACTAACATCGCACTAAAAGAAACACAAGGGCTATTGGCGACAGACCTCATAATTTTGAACCATAGTGAAGTGATGAGGACGATACTTGAGCTGGCACCCCCCTCTCCAAAATGGACAAGAGCAAACCTTCCGTTGATAATGATGACTATTTGGAGAAAGCCATGATGATAAACGAGAACTCTGACTTCTTCAACAAACTCTTATCCATTTCTAACAATTATTATAATAAAACAATGTTCTTTCTTATATTTTTAGATTTGTACATAATTGCAGAGGTAAAAACAAAAAGGATGGACTTCTAAAGGTAGAAGAAGTTGGTTTAGCTGAAGAATTCTTAATTAAATATGAGCAGAGTCCTATCGGGTAAAAAAGACATAACATGTAGTTTTAAAAATTTGAATCCCTTTGTTGATAAAAAAGGAATAATTCGTGTTGGTGGACAGCTAGGAAAGGCGTCTTTATCATTCACTCACAAGCATCCAGCGATTCTGCCAAAAAAATTGTAAGTTACATAAAATTTATTTTTGTACTACATAAAAAACTATTATTGCATATTGGGCCTCAAGGACTGATAAATGTTGCACGTTTATAATTTTGGCCGTTAGGTGGCAGAAATTTGGCAAGGAAAACACATCTTTGTGCAACCTGCTTTAAATGCAAGCCCATTTTATCATCACAGAGTATGGGAGACTTTATCACATGAAAAAGTTAACAGATCACTTCCATTTAGTGTAACCGGGATTAGAAGTATGCGGTCCATTTTTTATAACTTACAAAAACCAGAGAAATGTGTCAATAAAATTTATATATGTGTGTGCATATGCTTTGTTACAAAAGCCATTCATCTATCCTTCCCAAGTCTTCCAATTTTGGTGGGTTGTGGGAGGCTGGAGTAAAATCTGTTAAATATCACTTGAAAAGAACTATAGGAGAATTGTATTTTACTGATGAAGAGTTTGAAACAGTAGTTATACAGGTTGAGGGGGTACTTAACTCTAGACCCCTAACTCCGATGTCAAACGATTTTGATGATTATGATGTTTTGACCACTGGTTATTTTTTAATAGGAAGATTAATAAACACAATAGCAGAACCGATAATTATAGATGTAAATGAAAATCGTTGGCAAAGAACAAAAAAGATATTCCAGATTATTTGGAGAAAATGGACAAGGGATTTTTTAGTTACTCTTTAACAAAGAACAAAATGGCTTTACAAATGGCTTTTAGGAAAGTTGTTGAATTTTATCATGGTTGTGATAATAAAGTAAGAACTGTAAAACTTAAAACTAAAGCAGGAGAATTTAAAAGACCTATTACCAAAATTGCAATACTTCCTATCGAATTAATCCTTTATTAATTATATGAAAATAATGTATTGTATTTTAATTTGTATAGTTGTTATATGATAATATTTATTGTTTACTGATGTTGTATTTTAAATATCTTGTGATGTGTTAAAATGAATAATTTTTGAAAATTTTGATTTTTCTGGTATATTTATTGAAATTAATGTAATTTCAATCCTGGGGAGTGTGTTTACACCCCTAGATAAATTAGTTGTGAAGCGGCGCTGCGATTGCCCCTTCAAAAATGTTTTCCTTGTTTCAATGTAGGGGGAAGTTTTTTTTTTTGTGTGTGTAATCATTATAGAGGAAAGTAGAAGGGATGCGAAGTGTCATTCCCGAAATAAAGCTTATTATTATTACTGTATACTAAACCAAATCAAGTTTCTCTGAACCAAAAGACTATTTTGAAAGAAGTTGGATAAAATATTGAAGTAAGTTATAGTAATAGTTGAATTTAATCTCACATCACATTTAATTACAGTTGAAACTCTAGGATAAGAACTAGGACCCCATGTAGACTATCCATGCTTAAATCCAAGATACTAAATTATGCATATATGTAAAACTTTCAAAATGTGAGTTCAAACAGTTTAATGTGAGGCATTAATGCTACCCTAAAAAAGAAAAGTGGTTGACAAGGAGAGTCGAAAATAGAGAAGGAAGGGTATCCAGGGAGTGCGTCACCCGTGTTTACCAAAGACAGTAAACCCCATGGGAAAGAAAAAGATCACTAAGGTGCCTCGGGGTCATGATGATCGTACTTACCTGAAGAAGGCAAGTCCCTGAGGTCCCCTGATATAATCCCCAGGGGCAGGGTGCCCGGCTATACCCCCAGACGCTGGGTTCCCATTTTAGTAGCCTCTTACGACATGCATGAGCTACAGTGAGACTATTCTGTCATTCCCGGTCACTACATGGGTTCCTGTTGGTCAAGAACAGAGAAGTCATAATGAACTAAAAGTAGAAATTATTAAATGCTTCCCAGTAGCTAAACTGAAGACAGAAATTTGAGCCTTTTTAAGCCTTGATAGTTATTACTATAGTCACAATCCCGAGATATCTTTAATCATAACTCCACTAATATCGATATTAAAGGATAACAGAGAGGATTCTATTTCTTAGACACTTAAGTCAAGGTTTTCAATAATTTAAAAATTTAACTATCTGAGCAACTTGAATTTTTTACAGATCCATTTACTTTGTAATGTCATATTTCATTCAATAGTGTTACCACAAAACATTGAAAATGACAAACATCCTATCCTATATTTGAGTAAAAAATAAAATGAAATCATACAAAAACATTGTAAAATTGAAAAGATAATGCTGCCATTATGTTTGGGATTCAAAAATTCAAATGCTATTCAGATGGATCTGACTTTTTCAATTAAACAGACCATAACCTTTTAATTTGGTTGAAACAAAATACTGATACCAATTCCTACTTGTTAAAATGAGCACTCTTTACAACAATTAAATTTTAATTGAAAGAGTACACTTTATAGTAATGCTGAACATTTGACCACATAACTCCATAAGAACTATTTAAAAAATTAAATTTTTTCCCTTTCTCTGTAGGAGTAATAATATTTCCTTAATTACTTTTTAAACATGTTTGTATTCCTCGATATACTATTTGTGTAATATATATATATATACACACACACACACACTCAAACTGATATTTTTTGTTACTTTGCTATACTTTGATTCAATTATATTAAATTGAATTCAAAAATGAATGTAAGACAGAATTGAAATGACCCAGTCGATCTGGATCACACAAGACTAAATTTCAATTGTTGTATGCGTTTCTCTTTTTTAGTTTCTTTGCAGGTTTGTTCATCAGCAAAGGAATTTTTTGCAAGGGGGGGGGAATATTACTCTGTAATAGCTCAGTAACTAAAAAGCCAGGGTCTAACCCATTCCATGTCAAATTGAACTATCTATAAAGTATGCTTGTCAATTATGATCTGTTACGCGAGAGCAAGTCAAATATGAATTGTTCACCGAGTGCATGCTTGAGTAAGTGATAGAGGAATTAATTGGCACAAAAGACATGTGGAGTGTCTTTTTCTTCACACACACTTCCTATTCTTATACTTTTTGCTAACTTAGTTGATAATCATTAATTACAGTTCACAGTTGTCCTAAGACAAAAACACATCAGGTTGTATAACAACAATTTATTTACACTCCGTACTACCGCTCGTTTACAACAGCTCATCTCGGAGATTCGGTCAGGTCCCGTCTGAGGGAATCGGGTGACATCAAACACTCTTCCCTTTACAAATGAATGCCCTCTAGAGGCGGGCTTTAAGTAGGGAAGTTAACAATTCGGCCAACCTGATATATACAATTGTCCCAATTGTACAGTTACAGTTATACAAAATCATTAATAACTGATACACTTTAAAACCATTAATTATCATAAACAAAATATCAATGTTTAAATTCCTCAAACACTTAAAATAGCAAATATCAATTACCGTATACAGATAAAATATCAATAATCATTCACAAATCATTTTACATAATCACCCTTATATCTACATTTCACTACAAATTATCTTTCATTCTACAACACACATATAAAGAAAATATTTCTCCTCTTAAGCAATAATTCTAATTTAAGGCTTCAAAACAAAAATCTTAGTTATCATACAGTTCAAATTTTATTTCTCTTTCATAACAAAATACTAAAATTACCAAAACTTTTTAAAATACTACTTCTCAACATCTTTTAGAGTGCTACATACACATTACCTCTCCTTTTTCTTTAAAAAAAATTACATAAACTTATTCATATATTCATATCGAGATATCAACACAAAATTCATATTTCAAAATATCAAACTCATACACATATTTTTTTTATCAAATCTAATTTCAAACATCAATTGCCACATAAAAATTTAAAAAAAGTACTCATATCTCACCAATTACTATTTTCTTACTTCAAAACATCGAATATCTGTATCCTCCTAAATATTAATTCATACAGTAGTAAATATTAATTTTTTTTCCTTCCTCTTTTTTTTAAATTTTTACATACTCAAAATATTAATTCTCATTTTCATAGAATATGCTTAACTCTTATAGACTCAAAAGGGTTCATACATGTCACAAAGAAATTCTTTAACATAACACAATCATCAAAACACAAATCTAAGAGTTCTTACAAAAAAAAGATCTCATTCCTATAAAGCATTACAAAATCACATTCTTAAATCCTTACGAAAGCGCATTCCTAAATCAATCCTTACAAAATAAATCCTTACATAATTGTATCCCTAAATCTTTACATTCCTAATTCAATATATTCCAAAATTATATTTCTAAATATTACAAAATTGTAATCCTATATATTACAAAATTGTAATCCTAATCATTACAAAATATAATAAAACATTCCTAAATCATTGCAAAATCGCATTCCCTAATAATTTCAAAATCATAACATTTCTAATCATTTCAAAATCATAACATTCCTAATTATTATAAAATAAAAATTCGTCAAGCATATTACCTTGAAATATCAATTATTCTACTCACCATAATAAATGACATAAACATAAAAAACATTAGTTGGCACACTTAAGATTCAAACCGTTTAATCCATAAAACGCTCATTAAAAGCCACACATTCATTAACTTTAAATTCTTACATAAAATAGATCATTTTCTCTTTCAAAATAGTGAAATCAAAATAAAACATTGTCGATATATTTAAAATTACTAATCCTTGTCAAAAACTAAATTAATAAAATACCTCTTAAAAAATAACATTCAATCCATATTTTTTTTTTTTTGTGAAGATAATCAAATTAAAAGTTCTTTAAATAACTCAGTCCTTAAGATATTCTAATGTTCCATGAGAAAATAACTGTTCATTAATTCTTAATAAAAAATAATTGTTTTCCTATTTGTTTTAAAAAAAGTTCTTTGCAAAATAATAGTTTATAGTCCCCTTTTTTTTCACTGTAAAAGTCTTTCTAAAAAGAAATAAGAACAGATAGAAAGAGAGACGAGGATTCAAAAACTCTTTTGTAATTCTACCATTTCGGATCCAAAGGGAGGGGGAAACACATTCCCGAAGTGCACTGACTCACCAGACTGGACGTATAAGTAGTTCTACCAACGCAATCTCTGCTTAATAGTGGTGAAAGCTGCTGACCCCGTTCACATGTGCTAATTCCTCCTTGAAATTTTGTCTCTTCTTTGTCAGTAAAACCCTGGACTTTGAGTGTCCATTGCTGGGTCAACGAACTTGCAGTCTTCTTTTTGCCCTTCTGTTAAGACACCCCCTGGGTGAAATGGAGTTTCCTTTCGCTTTTTCGCCTTTTGAGAGGGGGACTTTCTCCCCAGGAGTTCAATAACTCTTTTCTTTACTTTTTGTTGATAGTCCTGTCTGTACGAACTTTTTCCAAACGCGAAGTTGGTCTCTAAAACATGTTTCTTGGTGACTCTTTCATGGGACTGGGAAATGTTGCGGGTTTCTTTATTGTTTTTCTTCCTTTGTGTTGAAATCGCTCCCTTCATTTTTGTTGGCCTACCTGAATTGGCCCTTGATAATTAATGCCACAAGCAGAGTAAGACAGATGCTGACATTTTAAAATTTAATTTTATCTACAGGATATTTACAAGACTCGAATCATTATCATTACTCTTTAAGCCAAAGGCTACAATATCACAGTCAAGTCATACTACAATCATAGCAATGGTCTCATCAAACACAGCCAAGGTCTCATTATATATATATCCGGAATCTGCATTCGACACCATCAACCCGACATCCAAAGAAAAAAATAACTTCGTATGACGTAACTAAAAAATACAGTCGAATGCAAATTCCCCATTGCCAGATGCGTGGGATGACATCATATCAGCAACACGCAATTCCAAGTGATAGAGTGATTGTAGGTTTTAATGGTGCAAGAGCCATAAGTAGGCTATGCTTCACATGTAATTCCAAAACATTACCACTTGAGATAACCGCGATATAACAAAATATTTTCTTTTTAAACTCTGATAAAATTGTCTTAGTTGGGGATTTCGTGAATTGATCAGCAAAATTCTGTTCACTAGCTATATACTTCAAATTAAATAAATTTTCCAACACTAAATTTCTTAAAAAGTGATATTTAATATGAATGCGTTTTGTTCGAGAATTTTCAATAGCAGAATTTGAAAAATCTATTGCTGCTTTATTATCACAAAATAAATTGAATTCAAAACTTTCATTTGAAAAAATTCCCAATTCCTTACATTCCTCGACAATTCTTAAAATCCAGAGTAACTCCTTAGCAGCATACGTCAAAACAATGTATTTTGTCTCCATAGTGGATAAAGAGACACTACGTTGTTTGGATGTCCGCCAAGAAATAACAGCCTGATCACAAAAAATTATATACCCCCCAACTGAAACACGGTAATCTCTATTAGATGCATATTCTGCATCACTAAAACAATTTATTGATGTATCAATATTACCGGAAAGATTCAAATTCTCTTCCCTTGTATAATAAACATAACCTAATACTTTTGATAATGCCTCCCAATGAGCTTTGCCCGGGTTATTTTGAAATTGCGAAAGGATATTCACCACATAACTAATATCTGGATGTGTTCCGTTTGCTATAAATGATAAACATCCTATTAAATTTCTGTAGGGTAACATTTTAATTTTTTTCAAAATATTTCAATGTTTCAAAATTCCCACTACAATAAATAGCAATATTTTTAAGTGATCTTTTTCTTAATTTCTCAGAAATTGTTTTTCACAAGTCTGTGCATGGGTTTGGTTGTGTTATTTACAGGTTTACAAATTTTTTGTACACGCTACAAAAACACTAAAAAAGTAGTTAAATTTAATTTTGTAGAATTAAAAAAAAATTGCTATTCACCAAAATCCGTATTTCATGCATAGAATTATCGATTAAATTATGCAAAGCTACCAGAAGTAATTTTGATGCTTTATACTGATTATAAAAAAGACTTGAGATTGTAAATACATGATCGTGTCATGGTCAGCTGTATCCAACACTTTGTGGAACCCCTAGAACTTAGTGCATTTTCTTTGACACTTTTTCAAGAGTCATAAAGCGACAAAACATTTCCATATGGCCGTGAACTCGCTGAATACATTTCATTTAAGAGTATTCATTTCAGATGTATTATTTCCAAATTCTTAACCCGCCCCTTAAAGGTTAGACATCGTGATAGATAATTGGAGAGGGTTA
Source organism: Nephila pilipes (assembly GCA_019974015.1). Lineage (NCBI taxonomy): Eukaryota > Metazoa > Arthropoda > Arachnida > Araneae > Nephilidae > Nephila > Nephila pilipes. The sequence goes on from BMAW01045417.1 coordinate 336,036, forward strand.
TGGCAACACAATGAACATTGTCAGGAAATTTAATTAAGGCGATGAATCTCGTAATTTTGAACCATGGTCAAGTGATGAGGATGACACCTGAGCTGGCACCCCCTATCCTAACATAGCTTCACCGAGAGAAACTTTTCGAAGTTGATTAAAAGCTAACTTTGATCAACAATGAATCAAGTAAAATGGTTTGGCAGTTCTTTTCATTGAAAATGAAGGAGCTAAAATGATTAATTTTAATGAAGCTTTAAAAATTTTCAGAAGTTTTAACTATTTTTTTAGTGACTGAAAAGATAAAACATTTTTTTAAACATAAAAAATGGCAGGTTTATGAACTTCTTTTATTTTATATGTTTATCTGTTAGATACAAGTCTTTTTTCCTTAGTTTTAAATGTTTTTGTTTTTCAAATCACTTTAACTATTTAATTTTGTTAACTAAATGTTTATTTTATATTTGTGATGGACATTTTTATGGAGATAATTCTAATAAGGGGATCTCAGGAAGGTTTCCACCCGATCATCTAGAACTGAAGATTCTCCTCTAATATTATTACTCTTTGCTATAAGAGAAATGTTACTCTAAGAACTGAGTTGATAATCAAATTTTCCTTCATTATAATTAGTATTTTTATTTTCTTTTATCATTCAAAATTCTGAGTATTACCTTTAGAATTTAAGCAATATTTTTCTATCTAACACAACAAAAACATGCCAAAGTTATTGAAATTATATATGAAAAACAAACAAGTCCTTCACGAATAATTTTTTTTATAAAGAAAATATAAGTTTAACAATTATTTTATTCATACAGAGGAGGAAAATATAAGAATATTTTTAAAAATAGTGGATATCTTTTATCAATTATAATTCAATAAGAAGCAATTACTGATGGATCAGTAATATAGCTGTCAAAAAACACAGCTGATTTTTTAAAAAAAATTATAATTATTGACATGTAGACATTGGATGCTTATAAAGAGGTTTTAAACTTACATCTATTTAATGTATGTTTGCTCTTCAGTAACAAATAATGCATGTGTTATTTACTTCACAGATACATGGATTTCATAGAATCAAACAATGTTAAAACAGTTGGCTATTGATTTGGTAACCACAATAGCCTAGTGATCATGGACGCGGACTCACAGTTTTAGTCGAGTTGCGAGTTGTGATGCCACTAAAGACCCAAAATGTATCTGGCGCTAATGCACATTAAATCTGTTTGGGCTCAAAGTCCTCCCATTGGCATGGTGTGGAAGTTAGGGGAGGAAGGTGTCATCCTCGTCATTTGACAGAGGTTTAAAATAACGAGATGTGTCGCGAAAAGTCCTTGTGTTGCTTCTAATGCGACATTAATACCACCAATCAATCAAGCATAGCCAATTTGAGAAAACCGGAATTTTATTGAAAATCTGTCACATTGATAAATACACAATTTTTTTTTCTTTTCAATTAATCTTCTTAATTATAATGAATGATATTTATCTAAATTTTTGAAAGGGTTATAATATTATACATTTCTTGAAGAACTTCAACCTTAATTTCAAAATAAGCATTTCAATATTTCTTCATATGATTATATGAATAAATTTGATAAATATAAAATATATGTATAATGTTTGCCAATTTTTAATGTGTATATTAAAGATTATGAAATTGAAATATGTGATCATACTATATACATTTAAACATGTTTTTGAAAACTTTATCTTTAACTAAACAACCGAAATAAGCAGTTATTTTGTTGATGCAGTGTTTTATATGTTCAGAGTAAAAATGTCGATCAATGCCTTCAAATATTGTAAAAAAAAATTGTTGGAATAGTTAAAATTTTCCCTCATAATTATACCTATAAATATTCATGCAATAAATGTATTTTTTTGCGTATCATAGTTTATCACAGTGTTCATATTCATAAATTATTAAACTGAATAAAAAATTAATACAAAATAAGATATATTTCTGTAAGTAGTTCAAAAATCATTTATAATATATATTTTTAGCAGGAAATATTAAACATAATTTTAATGAATTGAACATTTTCTTCCATTGTTTACTAATTTATTCAGACTTTTAGATGCTAAAAACTTATTTACACTTACGAAATAATCAGTAAAGAATTAATAGATTTTTCATGATTATATTGCATATGAATAGAATAATTTACTGCACAAAAATTCTAATTATGGAACTGAGAATTATACAAGGAAATTAAAGGAAAGGGCATGCCTTCTATTTTCAGAACATATTTCCGAAAGGTTCCTGAATTGAAAACAGACAAATAATTGCCAAGTGGTTTTAAGAGAGAACTTCCCCTAAAAAAGAGAGAATCATTGGTTGTTAGGGATTTTTGAATTGTAAACATACCCACAGCCCAGAAGGTAACCACAACTCTGTCTGGTCCTTATGTCAGACGACACTTAGAACCGACGATCATTGTCAGGAAAGGGCGTAAGCAAAGCAGTAAAATCTCCCATCCTCACCAGGGTTTTCTTCTTCTCATAAGTGCCCATCCTCAAAAGGTTAACAGACACTGGGAACCCATTTCAGTCACCTCTTATGACATACAGGAGCTACAATGGGGCTATTCTTTCACACCCGGTCACCACACAGGTGGAGAACATGCTTGAAGAATTCTGTTGGATTGCTACTTGGAGGCATGTTATGTAGAATATGAAACCCTATGAATTTCCTTGTTATTATTTTAAATAATTGTAAATAGTGCACATTTTGGAATGTATGAATAAACATAAGAAAAATTTTAATGTAACCAAGCGATTGAGTCACTTTAAGATACCATAAAACAAAGTTTTATCACAAATAATGTAACTTCCTCAAGTTCTCAAGGAATTGCTGCAAATTTTCAGAAAATTTGGAGTTCCATTTTTCCAAATTTTTACACACACATCAAAAAATGTAAAGCCAATAGGAATATAATTTTAAAATATCTTGGTGAAGATTTCTATGAACAGCTTTTCAACAATGTGTACCACTGATGGTACATGACATATATTATTTGCAGCCATTGAGTGTCCTTCAACATACAATTAAACAAAACAGTTTAAATACAGCAAAAGTTATATAATAATTTTAAGTAAAAATTTATGTTGAGTTTATTAAGCAAGTTTAAGTAAAGTACATTATCGCAAATAAAAATATATACTGAGTTTATTAAGCAAGTTTAAGTAAAGTACATTATTGCCAATGTGTTAAAATACAAAATGAAAATATAATTTTTAAAAAAATATTAATTAAAAAAATCTATGTTGATTGCCAATTCTAAATTTCCAAGAAATTCAGATATTTTTTTAAATACTGATTTGAATATGTTAATAAAGATTTTTTTTTTTCAATTTCAAAAACTTATGAATTCTTATCAAACATAATGCATTCAGTTAATTTTTTCAAAGTTGGCATAAATTCCTGATGCCAAAAAATAATTTTTAGCAATTTGCAAAGAATTTTCCATTTAACGAAATATTGAGAAAAATTCAAAATATTGTTTTTGAATGCTAAAATAAAAGTACTTACCATCATCATACGAAATGCAAATCTTTTGGCCATCATGATTCCATGTCATAACAATGTTTATCTGTTAATCACTATCTCTTCATACCAAATTGCTAAATACAAAAAAGCATTTATTTAAATTTAAATATCAATTATCTCAGAATAATTAGGGTATATGTTTAAAAATAATGCTTCACTTTCATATTGCTACAGCTACCCATTTTGGCATTTTTCAAGTTAAGTAATTTTATTAACACTTACATTGATTGATTGGTTTTTTAACATTGCACTAGAAGCAACAGGTAGGCTATATTAATACTTCCAAATTATTGAATTGCTGCATGAAGGTTTCAACACAAACACACACATATATAAACTCAACTATCTATTATTATTTGATTAGAACTTGTAATTATACTTTGTTTACTACTGTTTTACTTTCATCACTGTGCCTCAATAAAGTATATTCTGACTTTAAACTATATCTAAAATCTAATTATGCATTTTCGGAACACTTTTACCCTCTTTGAAAACTAGAGAGAAGTTCATCATACTTTGGCTTTACATAAACTTTCTATTTAGGATAAATTTACAATATATAAACAATAAAATTTTTTGAATAATATACATTTCATAACTCATAGAAATATACAACCCCTTACATAAAAATATCTAAAAAAAAATCTACATTCAAAGAAACCATTCAAATTTAACCACAAAGCTAACAGCAGAGTTTGTCTATACTTAATAAATCTATGGAGTATTTTAATCAAATAAAATATATATATATATAAATTATTAATAGCTTGATGAAATATCATTAATCTCAATATACACTGGTTATCATAAATTAAGGAAAAATCACAAAAATAGCGATAACTCTTTCAAAAGTAAGCCAAACCGTGCAAAATTTGCATATGTTGTCCACTAAGAGTAGCTGAGTAAAATTGCAATATGCAAATTAGTGACGCTGCACTCGGCTTACGTCATCTGCCTGGAGCATAAAAGTCCAAGTTTGAGAGAAAGCACACAAATTTTACTGTGATTGCGACATTGAAAATCTGAGATAGCCAATTCGTAATAATGACCTCTAGGCATCATTTGCCTGAAGAACTAAGATGGAGAGCCATCGGGAGACTAGAGGCAGGGCAGAGTCAATCAGAAGTGGCCAGATGGCTAAATGTGAGTCCATCTGTGGTTCATAGACTTTGGAGGCAATTTCAAACCACAGATTCGGCATCTAGGAGGTTCAGTCAAGGACGGCCAACTGTTACGACCAGTGCCGATGACCGATATTTGACATTAAGTGCACGCAGGAATAGAACCGCTACTCCGACACATCTTAGATCCTCTCTTGCTGCAGCCACCGGAAGGTTGGTGTCAACGTCAACTGTGCGCAGAAGGCTCCACGAAGGTGGTCTGTATGCGAGACGACCAGCCATTTGAGTGCCGCTCACATCACGCCATAGGAGAGACCGTTTGCAGTGGGCCCGACAACATGTCCACTGGACGTCAGATCAATGGAGGCCTGTTCTCTTTACGGATGAGTCCAGGTTTAGTCTAGAAAGTGACAGTAGACGTTATTTGATATGGAGAGAACCTGGGACCCGTTATCATCCATCAAACATCCGTGAAAGAGATGCATACGGAAGAGGCAGTGTCTGTGTTTGGGGAGGCATATCCTTAGGAGGGCGCACAGACCTCCATGTCTTTCCAAGGGGAACCGTGAATGCTCAGGTTTATCGAGACAACATCCTTGATGCTTATGTGCGCCCATATGCCGGGGCGATTGGTGATTGCTTCCTGTTACAGGACGATAATGCAAGACCACACAGAGCTCGCATTGTTGATGATTATCTTCAACAGGAAACAATTACGCGCATGGAGTGGCCAGCTCGATCCCCGGACTTGAATCCTATCGAGCACGTTGGGATGCTCTAGGGAGGCGTGTATCTGCCATCAATCCGCCCCCTCAGACCCTTGCTGCGCTTGCATCTGCTTTACAAGAGCAATGGCTCTCACTTCCTATTGAACTGATAGACCGCATAATTGAAAGCATCACACATCGCTGTTTGTGCTGTATTGCTTCTAGAGGCAATCATATTCCATATTAAAGGTACTTTTTCTATTGCAAACCGATACTTCTAATTTGTTTATTTTATACATGTGCTAATTTCTATACTACTATTAATGTCTGATAATTTCTTTTTATGTTGTTTAATACCTTACTATGTGTTGTATATTGTGGGTAAGTTTCATAAAATTCCATGTGTAATTTCTTGAGTTATCGCGATTTTTGTGAATTTTCCTTAATTTATGATAACCAGTGTATATATATATATATATATTATACACATACATCTCTCAGTTTTTACCAGAAATTATCAATAAGTGTACTAACCTAAACTATTTAGTTCACTACAGAGAAATACTCTTAGATTTATGAAGTAGAATTTAAAACTATAGTAGTTAGAGAAATAATGCAAAATAAGAGCAAATCGGGAGAACATCCCACTTGAAAATTTAATATTTGTTTCATAATCAGAAGTTATTTAACAAAGCTATATACAGCATGGAAAAGTTAAATAAAGAATTACTTTTTTTGCTAAATGATGACAGAGTTCTTTTGAGTTCAGATATACTCATGTTGAAAAGGAATTTTATGTAAACAAGCACATACAAATAAAAAAATATATGCTCAAAATTTCATTTATATATACTTGATATATGTAAAAAAGATAAGATGGTTAAGAATCTAACCAAGAAACCAAGGAAAAACATAATTCAGTGTAAAAATAATTTAATTTAAAATATAAAGACAATGTTAGATTAATAAAGTGATCATCAATACTTATAAAGTAATAAATTGAGATTCATTGAATATTTTGCTACAGGTATTGTTGCCACTCATTTTATACCTCTCACTTCCTGTTGTCTTTCTAATTATGTAACTTGTTATTCAGCTAGCGGTACAGGCAACGAAAAAGAAGAATTTGTTTAGAATTGCATCCATGTTTTCATATCGTTCTTGTACATAATGTAATAAAATAGTTTATAGATAAAAGATAGTCTTTCTGTCATAACTAAGTGACATCCGCGACAGGATAAAATTCTGCTTTTGAAGAATTCAGAACTATAAAATGTACAGGCTATACGAAAAGAATGTCAGAAATTGGTCCATAAAGATTAACCCACTGCGTCTACGTTAATTTCAAGTACAACTGGTGCAAAACTTAATTGTATTTTCTGTGACTGCCCTCATCTAAGTCAAGACTGTCAAAAGTTATCTGATGTGAGTTATGAGGACAGAAAATCGCAAGTTATAAGAAAAAGATGCTGTCTCGTTTGCCTTGGACATTTAGCAAAAAGGTGTCATAGTAGTGTGAGATGCTTAATTTGCAAACGGAGACATCCGTTACTTTGCCCAGATTTATGCAAAGAAATGGAAAGTAATTTTTCATCGAAGGACAGAACAGCCGATAATGAGCAGAGATCTACAGAAACATCGCTAACAAATCTTCCCTCTGAACATGAAATATATCTCAAAACTATTATGATCAGACTACGAAATAGAGACAAGGAAGTCTGTGTTCGAGCATTGTTGGATGATGGATCCCAGCGGTCCTATATTGAAAAGAATTTAGCTGCAGAACTATTCCTTTCTCCATCTGGAAGAGAGATATTTTCTCAAGGACTGTTTGGCAGGGGAATTTTCCCTGTTTCTGAGCATAAGAGATACAGGGTAAACGTAGAAAGCTTAAATTGCAAATATTCAACTTCATTGTCTCTTCTCGAGCAACAAAAGATATGCTCAACCCTGAATAGAATACATGACAGAAAATTGCTTTCTGAGCTTGCTTCTCGAGGAATAAAACTTATAGATGTTGGAAGAGACTCACCACCTATACGAGTTCTTCTGGGAGCTGATATACTTGGAAGCATTTTGACTGGCAGGATAGAGGTATTATCTTCAGGAGTATCTGCAGTTGAGACCTTGCTGGGTTGGACAATTTTAGGACTGGGAAAGAAAAAGGAAGTTGTTAACCTAGTCACATTAAGCTTACAAAATATGGATGTGCCTAAAATGTGTGACTTGGATGTTTTGGGCATTACAGATCCCATAGAGAAGAAAAATGAAAGCCTACTTGAAGAAGAAACTTTGACCCATTTTAAGGAAACAATTAGGATCTGTGAAGAACAAAGATATGAAGTGGCTTTACCATGACTAGTTGGACATCCTGCTCTATATGATAAATATGACGCAGCAGAATCCAGACTTCGTACAGCAACTAAGCATTTGATAAATGAAAATTACTTTGAAGCCTACGATAACATATTTAAACAGTGGGAGTCAGAAGGTATTATAGAAGCTGTCCCAATAGATCAGCCTGCCAAGGAAGTCCATTACCTACCTCACAGACCCGTCATTAAGCCCTCAAGCAATACCACAAAGGTTCGCCCAGTTTTCGATGCTTCGTTCAAGAAACCGGGATTTGCCTCCTTGAATGAATGCTTAAGTGTGGGCCCAAGTCTTATACATAAAATACTGCCTTTACTATGAAGATTCCGTTCTGGTGCCATAGGTATAATTGCAGATGTGAAACAGGCATTTCTACAGATACGTTTGAGAACTGAAGATAGAGATGTCCTAAGATTTTTATGGTGCGAGAACAATGAATGCTCGGAAATAAGAATTTATCGTCATCGTCAAGTAGTCTTCGGCGTTTCCTCCAGCCCTTTTCTGCTGAATGCCACTATAAGTTACCATCTAGAATGAGAAAAATTCCAGACAGAGAGCCTCAGGAAGACAATTGGTCATTTAAAAGAAGGATTCTATGTGAACAATTTAGTTACGAGTGTTAATGACGCTACAGAACTAGAACAACTGAAATCGCAATCCATAGAAATAATGAAAGAAGGCGCATTTAAATTGCGCCGTTGGGTTTCTAATGACTCTAAGGAAGATCAAAATAAGCAAATGGTACTTGGCCTGAGTTGGGATATAGTCAGCGACGAACTCTCTTGCAAGCTACCATCAAATATAGATTGCACCCAAGGAAATCCAGTTACAAAAAGGGTACTGCTATCTGTGATCAACAGTGAATATGATCCAATTGGCTTTACGGCTCCAGCTTTATTGTTACCAAAATTGCTTATACAAGAAGCTTGGAAAGGAAAAATAAGCTGGGACAAGGTGTTGCCTGTAGAACTTGAACATAAATATAGACTTTGGGAGACAACCATGCATTTCATGTCTAAATGTGCAATACCTCAAAGATTGTTTGCTGAAAATTACGATGATTTCACGCTGCACATCTTCACAGATGCTTCTGCCTACGCTTACACTGCATGTGCGTTTCTACGATGTGAATTCAAAGGACAAGTGACGATCAAACTCATAGTAGCTAAAACTCGACTTGCTCCTATGAAAAAATCCACAATACCACGACTTGAATTGTTGGGAGCAGCTCTAGGCGCTCGACTAACAGAAACTGTGGATTCTATCCTACGAACTACTTTTATCCTATAAACCTACTTTTGGGGCAATTCAATGGTGGTTTTAAGCTGGATTAAGAAAAAGGAGCCATGGAACACATTCGTTGGAAATCAAGTGAAGGAAATCAGGGATTTGACCTTTATAGATGACTGGAGACATGTACCTGGAGAAGTCAACCCTGCTGATCTAGCTACCCGATGCTGTCGGACCTCCTGCAAAGCAAATGGTGTGAGGGTCCCGGCTGGCTGTATAACAATGAAGAATCTTGGCCATGTTCCGAGGTATCAGAGACTCTGGATGAAGCATTTCTAGAGCAGCATAAGACAGTTGTGACAAATTTAGCCACAGGAAATGAAGTTAGATTTGGAGATAGATTTCTGTACTTTTTGAGCTATAAGAAAATTCTCCGAATGACTGCCTATGTTCTCAGATTCTGCAATAATATTAAGAGAAACTCTTCTAAGTTAGTTAATTCACTTTCATGTGAAGAGATTCAAAAGGCAGAGGAGACTCTAATAAAAATCATGCAGTCAGAATGGCCCTCTAAAATACGAGAGAAGTACAAGGATGCGATACAGTTTTTCGAGGAAAATGGCATCCTGAAAGTTCAAACAGGACTGATTCTCAGTCAAGATCAAGAGGACTTTACGCATCCTACAGTTTTACCAGACCATCCTCTTCTAGAAAGACTGGTTTTGCATACTCATAGATCCTTAATGCACGCTGGAGTGTTAACGACCTTAGCACAATTAAGAGAAAAATTCTGGATTCCAAAGGGTCGGAGAATTATAAGAGCAATTTTACGACAATGTATAAAATGCAAAAGGCTGACAGCTGGCAAAGTTAACCCAGATCCAGCTCCTTTACCTCATGACAGAATACACAGAGTTGCAGCCTTTCAAATAACTGGCGCAGAACTGGCAGGTCCTCTTTCCATGCGAGGTGGGAGTGAGTGACTGTGAGGTTTTATGGCACAAGAGCCAAGGTAGGCTATGCTGCCCATGCGTGGTGGGAGCAAAGCGTGGATAGTTCTATTTGTTGTCATATCGCGGTAATCACGTGGAATTACGTTTTCCGATATGACGTCATCTCACGCATCTGGGAATGGAATTGGGAATTTGCATTCGACGGTTTTTTTCAATTACGTCATACAAAGTTA
>BMAW01045417.1:346209-368248 GCA_019974015.1 Nephila pilipes
CTTTATCTGTTGATGTGGCAATTATAAATTAAATTAAATTATCAAAGGCCTACTCTGAGGAAGGCCAACACTATTCACGTGCGCAGTATATCGAGCAGTCCATCTAGAACTGGTTTCATCTCTCTCCATCGAATCATTTATGCAAGCTTTGAGAAGATTCTGGGCAAGAAGAGGAAGAGGTTCTACGCTTTACACTGATAATGGTGCAAACTTCGTAGGGGCAGAAAATGCTTTGAAATCTTTGAACTGGGATTTCACTCAAGCCGAATGTTCTTTAATGAAAATAAAATGGTTGTTTAGCCCTCCTTCCACCCCATGGTACGGTGGATTTTTGGAAAGGATGGTTCGCAGCATTAAAGAACTCCTCCAAAAGTGTTTGGGCAAAGCATGTGTAACATATGAAGAGATGTTGACTTTACTCTCCGATTGTGAGGCTACAATAAATGGGCGACCATTGACATATTTGTCAGGCGATCCAAAGGAGCTGAAACCTCTTATGCCTGCTCATTTCATTCAAGATAGTAAAGAAAGAGAAACATTTTATTTGGATCTGAAAAGAATACCGTTTCTACAAAGAATACCTTGGAGAGTTAGTAAGAAGTCCCAAAGTAACTTCAAGAAGAAAGATGATTTCTCCGGGAGAAATCGTCATAGTTGAATCAAAGAACCCAAACCGAATGAATTGGCCTTTGGCTCAAGTGATTGAATTGTTTCCAGGCAAGGATGGCGTGGAGCGTGTGGCTAAATTACGACTAGCCAGTGGTAAGATCATACGACCGCTTCAACGAATTTATCCTTTGGAGCTCAGCGCTAGTGACCATCTCATCGAGGATCACCAAGGAACTGATATAGCTGCACAAAAACCAGGTCCTACTGCAGCTGATGTTTTCGAAGAAGGAAAGAAATCTCGATGTGGAAGTTCATTAATTCCTGTTAAAAGACTGAATTTGTGAACTGTTAATAATTTTTACCTTTTTAATGTCATATATAAGGTTTGAGTTTGTAATGCAAGTGTGTAATAATTTGTTCATGTTTTGTATTGCTTTAAAGTGTTTGTCTGCAATACAAAAGGTGGGAGAATGTTGCCACTCATTTTATATCTCTCACTTCCTGTTGTCTTTCTAATTATGTAACTTGTTATTCAGCTAGCGGTACAGGCAACGAAAAAGAAGAATTTGTTTAGAATTGCATCCATGTTTTCATGTTTTGATATCGTTCTTGTACATAATGTAATAAAATAGTTTATAGATAAAAGATCATCTTTCAATCAAAACAGGTATAATAATGAAAATTGGCTGCCTGTTTTAACATTCTGAAAGAATTACAATGGTTGACAAACTAATTGTAAGGTACACAACAAGAATAAAATTTTCTCATTTTATGACAATATTTCAACATATATAAGATATTGTCCTAATTCAAACATTCATTTCACTAAGTTGAAAACAAATTATTCGCTATTTTTTTAAAAATCCTGTTCAAAAGCATAGTTATGTTGCATAGCAAGAAGCTCTTTGAAGAGCTTGTATTGAAATAAAAACAGCACTGAAAATGTAATATAGAAAATATTTCCATTTATTGTAGCTACACACCTAGAAATAGATATAAAAAAAAGCAATATCATTTTGCATAAGAATAAAAAGAAAGTGCTTTTTAAATACAAAACTATAACTTTTTTCATAATTGACACAAATTTAACTTTTTCTAGATTGTTACAATGCATAAATTTAAACAATCAAATGCATAACTTTCAGAATTCATATAAAAATATGTAAACTATACATGTTTGTAATAATACATATGATTACCTATATGTGTGTTCCATCCAAACCATTATGAAACCAACCATATCAAGAGAAGCAATTTTTTTGATAAGGGTCATTCAATTGAAGAAGACATACATTTCCTATAAAAATAATCAAAAATTCGGGAATTGCTAATTAAATTCTAATAGTAGAAAGTATATTTTCAAAAATAATTTTAAAAATGCATCAGCAAAGATTATTATTTTCTAAAAAATAAAATGGAATGAATCAAATGAAATTAGATGTTAATGTAACACAACATAATTATTAACAAACAATTTATAAAGTAGTTATTAAGGTAAAACATATGAAGACTATAAAACCTTATACAGATATTAAGTAGGGAAAAAGTATTTAACTATTAAATAAATGTCCTAGATAACTATTTAAAATATTAAAATGTTTTTTTTTTGTCCCATAATATATTCCACAAAAATTGCACAGTATTTCCTTCAGTTATATTCTAGATCTCTATGCCATGAATGACATTTCATTATTGTTGTAATATATTAAGAGTTCTTAAACTCCTTTTTTAAATTTAAAATTAAGATTCTTTTAAGGAATGAAAATCTTTGAAAACAAACCATTAATAACATTTTAGTTGTTAGAAAAAAATGTTTCAAAAATATATATGCACACTTTTAAAATTTTAAGTGGATTCTTTCAGCTGTCATTATAGGTAAATATTGCATTTTACAATTAAATGCACTTATTAACAAATATTTTATTAAAACAAATTGGTAAGCATTAATTTCAAAATAATATTCACATATTACGAGACAGCTTTTATAGCTTTTGAAAATGCAATTTTATAATCTTTAATAAAACAAAAACAAAACAAATAATTATTTTTCAAAAAATTGAAAAATTATAAAATTGTTCTTAAAGTTTCATAATTCAGTAGATGTCAATATTATTAAAATTGATTAAGAAAAAAATGTATTAATTACATTTCAAAACTAAACAGTTCATTCATTTGAAAAACATATTTAATACAAAATATTCAGTCAAATAGTTCTTATCGATATTTATTGAATCTATAAAATGACCACTGTAAGTCTATTACACTTTTTATGGTGCTATGAATACTTCCAAGATGCATGTTGTTGTATTATTACACAAGATAACTGAACACAGAGTTAAATTTCCTCTATAGCTTTTATTATTTTACAAATAAATGAACTTAAGTTTAGGTTCAGTAAGTAAATTATTTTAGATACTTCTCACAAAGTACAGAAATAATTGTTAAGCTAATTTAAGCCTAGAAAATTCTAAATTATTTATTAATTTTCGACTCTTTCAAGCATACAATATAAAATAGTCATCGACAAGAAAGAAATCTAAAATTAATAATAGGATGTAAGCTAAGAAAAAAAAAAAAAAAAAAGAAGAAGAATGATAAAAACACAATTTACAAGTTCTGGAAATAAAAATAAGTACACTTATTTTAAAAAAAAAATAGAATGTAAAAAGCCTTTAAAAATCTTACTTTAAAGCAATTGCTTCACTATCGAACAGCAGGAAAAAATTTTTAGGGAAAAAGAAAAACATGCACTATGTTCTTATACTTGCAGCATGTTCACTACTTTGCTAATCAATTTTTAAGTAATAAGTTGCCTTTTTACATTTACACAACAGGTAATATGTCCTGAGGCATTTTTCTTTGGAAATGCAAAGAAATATTTTTAATCTTCATTTAAATCACTTCTTAAAACTTGAATTTTAGATTTCAACTAAATTCCAACTGCATCATTTGTTTGGCCAATTATGTGGCAATTTCTTTCCATTTTTAGCATATAACCCTACCCTTGTTATTGATTAAGAATTGTTTTTACACATTTTAACAATGATTGTGCTCACACATGGCATATGCATTGTTTATAAAAATATTTATCACACATACCATACAATAAAACATGAAAGTTTCAGTCATGCAATCAAATATATCTATTACTACGTTTGCAGTATAACAATATATTACATCTGGCTTATTATTAGCATTATTTGCTGCTAAATTATCGTTCAAAGAAAAAAAAAATACAACTTCTTATGAACCTACATAGGATTTATATTTCCTATAATCTTCACTAATATTCACCTAAACAATCATCTTTAAGATCATCCTTGGATAATCCTATGATTATCTTTAAGATTTCGAATTTTCAAAAAGGATCACTTTTGTTCGTGCATCATTTCAACTTTCAATCAAAAATATTTTTACACACATGTTATTCCTCAAATTTACACACATTTATGTATAAAATCACATATTAAAAAAAATGCACTGAACATCAATAAGACAAAATTGTTTTTTCCAAACAGCCAAATACAGATGAGGACACATGCAATATCAACTGAAGCAAGAATTACCAGATAAGGGTAATTATAGAAAAACGAATGCACTGTAAGTGCTTCAGTATATTTCAAAATAATATACACTAGTTTTATATGGTTAGTCAGCATCTCCTGATTTATTGTATTTATTCCTTTAAAAAATTCAAACATTTAAAATATGTGCTTTTAAACCAGCTCAAATTTTTAGAAACATTGATTTGAACACTATAAAGAAGAAATAAGATGTTTGAAAGCCATATATATCAGGTACATATTTTTTTAAAAAAATTGTTCATATCCTCTGTATTATTTCGTGAAAAAAAGGGGGGGGGGACTGGAATGCATAAATTTCACATTGACTAATAAGTTGCTAATTAATTAGTTTGTAGAAAACACCATATAAAAGAACTATCTTACATGTATTTTAAATAAAAAAATAAAATTATACTTACCTGTAAGACCATCTAAACTTCGATTTGTTGACAGACTAGAAGAATACACAACTAAAGCAGTTATTTCTCGACCTGTAATTATATGATTTGGTATGAATTGCTTATATTTTTATTTTAGTTTGCCTTATACATAAATTTTAAATATTTGAAAACTTAAAACGGTTTTAAACAAAAGTAACAACTGCAATAAGCAAACATTGGCAAAATCATATTATAAAAATGTCTTATGCATAATAATTAAGAAATTAATTAAATTAGAACTGTGTTGAATTTTAACTATATTTTTTTCTATTGAACTAGAAATAATGTTCACAGACAAAATACAAATGAAACAATAAATGCAATGATGCATATTTTTCACATATATAGCTTATTTAATAATTTCAAATTTAATGTCATTAAGAATAAAATATATTTAAAGAGGCTTGAAAGAAATACGTATGAAATAAACATTAAAACACATTCATTACTCGAAATGATGCAAGAAATAATTATTTTTTATAACAATTTTTAACTTTAAGTGGTTCATCTAACAAAAGCTTTAATCATATATCATTTATATAATGATATGTATAACTAAGTTTTAATCATCTTTCTACTTTTAATTATTGTGATTATAAAAGTACAAAATCTTAAGCAGAAAACCCTTAAAAATACCATTCATTTTTAATCGTCAAAAATATAAAGATTATATTCATTAGACTTTAAAGAAAATACAATTACTAATTATATGAAAATCACATATGATCAATATGACATTTAAAAATACAAGGTGTATCAATTTGTGCTTTTTAATAATTCCTGAAAAATTTATGTCTAGTACACCAAGCAAGTTACCTTATTATAATATAACAGAAATGAACATTATTCATTTTCCTTATTTATGATAAATCAAAAGCTTTCAAAATGATTTTAGGGTTTGATATACAATATAAATTTAAGGATTAACTTACTGTGTTTATGATGAATAGTTTTCCCCTCAGTAAAATGTATATATCTTAACAATAGTATTAATTATCATTCTTAACACAATTTCTCATGCATGTTGTAAAAACAATTTTTTTACAATAAGTCTTACTTTGTAAAAAACTGGCAGCTCTTAATTTCTTATTAGTTCTAATAAATTTAGAAATGAAATCCAATTGTTTAATATGATTTTGTTCCAGTTGAAGAAAAAGGAATTACAATTATTCCTGTAGTAAAAGCATTTTATTTCTAACAAAAATATTTGAAACTTGTTATATTGTGGCAATCTCATTACAATTATAACCAAAAATTAAATAACAAATTTTGATTTGTGTAAGTCAAACGACTATTATATAATGTTAAAAATCCTGACATCTGTAACATTGCACTGGCATTGAGTTTTTCTTAAGAGCCTCAACCTCCACTCTAAAGTAGCCGATGTTGGCAATGTTAAAACTTTCCTGTGTTTCTAAGCTTTTCCTGGGAATAATGAAGAGATGTACATATGTATTTTTGCACCTAATGCACAAGACAGACACATGATCCAGATTAAATCCATGCAATTGAATTTTGTTAATCAACTCTTTGATATCGTAGTCTGCATGAAGATCTCTAATAATGACTTTTAGCATTTTCTGATGCTGTGTTTCAAATGTGTGGGATTTTAGTTTCTTTACAGATATGAAATTTTGAATAATTCTGTGCTCGTTTGCAGTAGGGAAAAATTGTCAAGTTTCCATTTACTATCCTGTCAAACACCTTGGTGCCGGTCTTCTAGCTAAACTCCTTCAACAGTTCCAGAGTGCTTAACTGTTCATCAATGAAAATTGGCAGAAAGCTCTTTTCCCTGTTTACTACTGTAAAACCTTCCTCTTCTTCTGACCCGCTTTGATGTTTATCATCTGAGAGTATGGATGATTGGGAGGGAATCACTTGCATCTTGCCAATTTGACTTTCACCTCCGGACAAAGATGGAGCAGAGTGCATAGATTCAGAATCACTGTCTGAATGATCCAAGACTGCCACACAGGGTTGATTTTTTTCTGCCAAAGTGAGCAAAATCAAATTTCTCTTATTTTTCTTTCTTTTCTTAATTTTAAGTAAAGCTGGAGGAGGTATGTTGCTTTCGAACATTGTCGAATGTTTGTTGAAGATAGTACTTTAGCTCAGCAGAAAGCATTTTATTTACTTTCCTAGTGCATCTGATGATGATGATGTGCTGAGTTCCGCTGATTAATTTCATATCTAGTTCAGAATCGGCATACTGCCTAGTAATAGGAATATATGAGCTGGAAACTAAACGATCAAGAACTTGGGATACCTAGGACACCGAGAACCAGGAGGAATGTATTTTCCGGTGAAAAGATAGGAAGACGAAAAAGAGAAAGGTGATAAAATGGCCCGAATGTGGATAGAGAAAAGTAGTTCCAAGGAATTAACTGAATTGAGTCGCTTCTTTTACAAGGGAGAGGTAATGTTAGATGTCAAATATGAGTAATTGTATAGATTAGTTCTCTCTATGTTAGATGTTAGATCCTGCATCCAAGTCTTTTGTCCATGGTATTGATTTTTAAAAGAATCAACTCGCAAACATGATTGCCATGGATGAAACTGAACTGTTTATAGGCCAATGGTCTCAGAACACCAATGTCAAAGGGGTGCCTCGGCGATATGCATTTCCTCCACAGGTTACATTCTTTCCATATATCACAAATATTTTGACAATTCCTCTTGGAAAAAAAACTCCACCCTCTAATCATAACTAAAGGCAAGAAAGAAAAAACTGAATGTGTTTCAGGATTTGAAAGAGGTTTGCTACAAGGGTATTTTGCCAGCATTCACTGCTCAGGATTGTGATTGTTTTACAAACATCGCACTGAGAAGCAACACGAGGGCAGCAGTGTTGGCGACGGTCCTCGTAATTTTGAATCTTGGTCAAGTGACAACGACGACACCTAAACTGGCTCCTCCTCCTCCAAACTTCTACTAATGTTCCATGTAATTCCAAGGGAATTACATGGAACCTCGACAGATTGAACATACATCCCTAAAGACCTGGCATGTCTTTAGTGCCATTGGGACTCGAACCCATGATTCGACGAAATCAAAGTCACCCCTGAGTCTGCGACCATGACCATTATCCTACCGCGACCATATGCAGAAAGAATAGATCAAATAATGATTCCCGAAGAGATGATTGCACACCTCCAAACTCTTGATATTGTAATAAACAAGCAATTCAGTGGCTTTTTGTACACGGAAAGTAATGACGATATCTGGGTGAATGAAAGTCGATATCTGGGTGAATAATTCATAGGATAAGATAACGGTCAGTTCTATGGCCAATTCTATACAAATAGATTACATGGTCAGGAATATCTCATTTGAGAAGACCTCTATCGCTCAAGATACAGTTAATGGTCTTACAGAAAATATAGTCATAAATATTCAGGGTTTGGCAATTTATGATGATATTTCAGAGGGAGACTACATGGCTGTATTAGAATTAATATTTTTGAGCATAAATATGTAAAATGTGTGATTCTAGAATATGAATAAATGTTTTGTCCATGAAAAATAAGGCATATCCTGAACATAAGCCCTAATGAGTCTTTTGCAACAAAAATTAATGAAAGACCTGGTCTTAACTTCAGGGAAACATGGTAGCATAAAAATACACCATCTCTACTACTATTTATTTCACAATGATTGTGATAAAAATACTTCTGACTATCCAAAGGCCCAACCAAGTTACATAGTTATATATATAGATGCTATTAAACTTAAGTGAAGTTTAAATCTTTTGAATTCAAAGGAAAATAATTCAAATATCATTTCCTTTAGGGCTAATATCTGGTGAAAATAACATTTTTCAAGAATGGCATATAAATGCTTTAGTGCTTTATAAAATTTAATGTTTGTATGAGCAAAATCACAAGTTCTATTTATAACAAATATAATTGAAAAATTGCTGAAATTCTCAAAAATGCTGAAGACTGGTATACATAATATAAAATGAAGACTACAATGCAGCTATAAAAATTCAAAATAGAACTTTTTTAGTAATTTAGAGCTGTCTACTACTGCTTTATCAAAAAATAATTTTCAATAATTATTCACTTACTTTTCAAGATATCTATTTATACCTAAATAAGAATATCTTGCCATTACAAAAAAGTTATTAGCAAAATTAATATAAAATTTAATTACTCTCTAATACAGGATTCATTTTAAGCCTTCTTAACAACACTAAAATCTATTATGTAGTCAAAAAAAAAAAAAAAAAAAAAAAAAAAAAATCAACTTCTCAAATTGACAACTGTTGTAAGTAGCATCATGACCACTAAGACTGAAACAGAATATAAATTTGCCCTCTAAAATTAGATTATTTCAGCCTGTTCTACATCTAGAGGTAAAAGATACTTTGCATCTTCATTGTATTATTTCTTCTTAGGAGTACATTATTTCCTATTTCACTATTACCATTTAGTGAATTATCCTATTATTTATGATACATTTCCAATGAAAAAGACAGGTCGAAACTGTAGAAACAATTCATAGAAATATTGAACAAATTTTCTATAAAATAAGATAAAAACAGATATTTTGAATTTATTTACTACCCTAAGTTTATTTGACTAATGCAAAGTGTTTATAAATGTCTTCCTTTATTTTGAAAGCTAAATTACCATCTAATTTAAGAGATTCAACGATGCATGAAATTACTCTATGAATGTTTTATCACTAAATGATGAATAATAAAGTCTCAAAAATATTCATATAACATGATCATTGTTGTATGAATTTCTTAGGATTTTTTTCTGAATTCTTAAAAATAAAAAAAAAGTGTCAATTTTGTATAATATATGCCTTGATTATGAATAATTTTTAACAACAGCTGCATGGGGAGAAAGTACAAATATGAATCAGTACATAGCAAGCTCCTCTCAATAGCAAACATGCCTGTATCCTGAAAAGCTTGTTACTGATATTTTGCTGATGAATTGGATAAAAGTTGTTTTTTTTCTCCTGCACACTAAAGATGAAATAACACAAGAGATAATTTCTTCAATTAAAAATGCCAGAGAAGAAAGTCTGCCATTCAGTGAAAACAAACCAAAAGTTATCACTATTATAAATTATTTAGTTCCCAAATATTAAAATGTTTTTATCAAATACACATAAATGCAACTTTATCAAAATTCATATCCTAAAAAAGGTTAATATTTATTTAAAATAACAGTATGGGTTAAAGTCTGCAACTTTACGAGATTCTAATTTCAACAGACCTTCTCCATAGACTACATAACTATAACTACACAAGCTAATGACTTTTCATGTTTACACTTTTTGGTAAAGCAACCTGTAAAATTAAGGCCTCATAACAAAACAACTATTTTTATCAAACATCAGCAAAAGTGTACATACACATCTTGAAAAATTTTAATTAATTAAAACTATATGAAAATATTAAGTATAGTATTTTCTAGCAGTCTGACTTATATCTTAGAAACAATATGCATACAGACACCTTGATTTCTTAGTTATCATCCACTTAAAAAAAATTTGTAACTAAATAAAATTTTAAGTGCATGATTTTAATTATCAGCTGTTTAACTACATACATTTTCAGAGGCCCTTTGATGCTTAAGAAAAGGCAAAGAAATTTTAAATATATATGTATGTAAGATTTAGGAAAATGACACATTAAAATTAAGAAGGTTTAATATTTGAAGAGGGGAAGCTATGCTATTCACACACATATTTTTTTTGATATTACAAGAAGAAACGTGGTACTTATATATTCTGTAACTCTAAGAAATTTGACCAATTCATTATTACTTCAAGAATTGGTAAAATAAATAAATTGTTTAACAATTTTCATAGTTCAAAGGTTATTGAATATTATTTGTGAGCAGGTTAGAAGAAATTGATGCAAAAAATAATCTGCAATAAAACACAGCAAAATTTATTTTCAACCTAATATAAAAGAAAAGAAAAGGTTTATTGTAATGCAATATCTGCCTTTTGCAACTTGCACCTTTGGCTCTCCTAGCCTGTTACTCAGCTCACAGTGCTCAACTAGCGTTTGTTCGCAGCCCGGCATCCCTATGCAAGACCGAAAACTGGACGAGTCTATTTAAATCGTAGGCATTAGAGGAATTTAGCTGAGATGTTGAGGGGATTTCCCGGGATAGGGGATTTTTTTCCCTTCAGGAACTTTCAATTGTACTGGCAAAGTAAAAACAAAATGTCACAATAAATCAGAGCTGGCGATTATTCATTCATCATTTTTTGCCCTGGTAAATGAACAGGAACTGCACCTTCCTTGTGCAAAAAAAAAAATTGTGTGAATTTTAATATCTCTGCAAATCTTGTGAAGATTCTTTTTTGTTGCAAGTCCTAAACGGTTTGGTCGCTCAAAATTGTGTTGGTGTATCTTCTGAAGTTTTTGATGGAAGAACACCAATATCCAAAAGAGATGCTAATGCGCATCAGTCTTCAATTTCTTTTAATAGTTTGCATTTTGTATATCATATTCAATATGCTTTCTATGCTATTCAACTGTTATTTCAATGGCTTCTTCGTGTTATTCTCTGACTATTTTGATGAAAGCACGAACATGTTTTCCCACATTAACAGGCACTCCTGATGCAATATGTTGATTCCTTTCTGGTTTTAAATTTTTTATGCTATTCCTACGCAAATAGAATTTTCACAAACGATGTTGTCATGGCACCTGCTACCTCTTTATTCATAAATAATGACACTGTCTTTTCCATTCATCAAACTTCCTGTCAGAGTAAGAAAAATATATTTCAAATTTAAATTTATATCTTCATAAGATTGTTTGATCAAATCTCTCATAAGATTAAGTTTTATACCGCTCATTCTTGAATACACACTACATTAACTGTGTAATACGAATAATATGATGGATGAAATTTCTTTAAGTGGACATTATAGCTCCCTTTCTGTGAAAATGTGAGATTGCATATCTCACATAGCCCTATTAAAGGGCTGCTTTTGCCAAATTACTGGATAAGACATTTTTACTTAAAAAGCCCCAATTATGAAAAATGAGTAGGTAGTAATCCTGATGATTATATGATATTAAAGATTTTCTTCGTGTATTATGAATGAACCAACTGAGCTATTGTAAGTCTAAGAAGAACAATTTATTTTCGATTCTACCAATGGCACCAACAGATACAGCTTTCCACTTTGATTGTTAGTGATGAAAACAATGAGATTCCCAGTTACCGTCTGTTACTCAAACAATGTATGTTCTGAAATTACTGTCCCTGTTTTTTAAGAAATTTAAAAAAAAAAAACCCTGCTGACTTTAATATTAAAAGTATTTATGACTGATGATCATGCCTTATTTTTATATATATAATGCATGGTTAAAAGTTTATGGGGAAACAATTTTGTTTACTATGCAGCAGGCATATCTTGTGTGACTGGAAAAGACAAATGTTAACATCAAAAATTGAAGGATGTCATTGGAAAGTAATTTTAATCAAATTTTACATGAAATGAACTAAGTAACTTTCTAATGCATGTACAAATAATTTGTCTAAGAATATAAAGATGAAGAAATCAAAACAATAATTGATTATTTTCAAAAAATCTGTGGAAGATGACAATTTGGACCTATTGATAGAGTTCTCGTTGAGTTATTAACACCTACTACTCTAATATGAAGAAGCTAGTGGTATAATTATAGGGTTAAATAATCCTTTTTCAATTGTTCTTAGTGCCACTGCGAAAAATAATAATGGATAGAATTATCTCATGGAATGAGGGAAATTAATTTAAAAAATATTACTGTTACAACAGCGACACAATAAAAGTTTCTCTAAAACGAAAAAATATTTTGCCATTGAAAAAACACCTATTGTGACTACAGCATTAGATGTGACAATTGTAACATATGCATCCATTCCCTCACTTGCACTTATATTGATTATTCCGTAAGATTTCTTATTTGTAAACATATACATTTGTTTGTCAAAAATTTAAGGACAATATCATTTCTTTTAACAATACTGATACAACTGATGTAAATTTGCTTGTAATAAATGAGGATGCAAATCATTTAAGGCTAGAAAAGGAGGCAATCTTTAAAAAAAAAAACTGAAAAATCTGTTGTTAACGATAAACTGGATGAACAAGTCTCTTTTTCAGCTAAGATACAGACAATGTGGAATCAGTTTGCTAGTGTTAAAACTGATGAAGAAAAATTATACAATAGAAACTATGAATTCTTTTATAAATGGTATACATCTTTTAATCCTGGAAAGTCTCGAAACGTTATTAAAAATTTCCAGCAAATAAAAATATTACATGTCAGAAGTAACAGCAAGAAATTCAAGAACGTATAAAAAGCAAAGAAATTTAACTTAAAATATTTTTTTAACCAGATAGCCAATAATATTAAGTGAGAATACCTGTATTTATAACGAGTATTTTTAATATGTATTGAGAAATGAAATCATGACAATCTGTTATTCAGTGACCAGCTATATGCAGGAACAACTTTATTTCTTTTAGATCTCAAGCACAATCAAATGTAAAACATAATTTAATACTTGAATTTGAAATAGGTTGGCTATACTGACTGGTTAGAAAGAGGCTGTCATTAGAAAAGGATGCAAAAATCAGTCAAGTAAATTAATACCATGCACACTTGTATTCACTTTGTAATATAATTTTTCATTCAGTATTTTCAATATTCATGATGATATGAAATCATTCTGTGTTATTCAATGGCCAGTTATATACAGGAACAATGTATTTATTTCTTTCAGAATTGGAATGAAATAAAATTCACAAAAACCATCAATTGTACTCTTATACATAAACTTTTTTTTTTAGTTTTTATTAAAAATAGAAATACATGTGGAGATATATCCATTTGCTTAAGTTTAGCTTTTTCCTTTGATTTGATGTCAAAATAAATGTCATTTCTTTGAGCCATTTTAACTAGAACATAAACAATGCAAATTTCACTTTTCAATAGTGATGACCTTTTTTCAAATTCATTTAAGCTTATATAAGAATTAAATCATGTTTCAGAAGTAAATAGTGTTCTATATAAGCACCATTTTATTTAGAGAATTTCTTTTTAAATTCCTATTATTAGTTCACACTCTCCCTATATATATTTATATATCTTGTTCAAATTTCCAATCGATAATACAATACTTTTTATTCATTTGCATTTAAAATGCTACTCTTCCCACAAATATAAGTCAATCACTTCCATTTTTTTCTGTGTGTTATATGTAATACAACACACAGAAAAATGTTATGTTTATTCACATGTGTGTTATATGTAACAAAATTAGGGATCCATTTTACAAAGAAATGTATGCTTTTTTCTAAAAAAAATTTAAATGTAGAAGATATCTGTTTTTTCTGGATTTTAGCATGCAAACCCACATTTTATTTTTTTCCCCCCTCTAAAACTAAATAAGCTATTACAAAATCGATCCTTAAAGTTATTTAAATATCCTTAAAAACATTACAAAAAAATTTCATTGTAAAAAAATTAATAAATAAAAGAGGAGTAAAAGTTTGAAATTTTTTTTAAAAAAATTTAAATTTTTAAAATTGTGTTTACAATGTATTCTAATTTTCATGTAAAATCATTATCTTGAATAGAAACACTACATACTTTGCAAAAACAAAAATTTTAAATGCATTAATAAAAAAAATAGTTCAAGAGTACCAAGTCTCTTTAAAGGAAACCAGGTTGATTAAATCTGAATGTGTATGTCACAAGTGTAATTCTCAGATGAAATTTGCTGCCAAAAATCTTTGTCTGACTGTTATTCCTTGGTTTGCATGAATTCTACTAATACTAATTAATACAAGTAATAACCAATAATATTTTTTTAGTGATAATTACTTTTTATGTAATTATTTAAGGAAATTATATCAATAAAAAGATATTTAGTCCAGAAAATTATTGTATACTTTTTAAAATTATTTAATCCAGAAATATACTATATGAATTGATGTTTAACCATGAAAACAACTTCATATATTTTGAAATTTATATTTAATTGTTAACCTTATTTAAATTTTATAGAAATGTTTGATAAAATTAGTTTATTAAGAATAGTATGAATCAAACAATGGTGGATCCAGAAAAAAATCTACAGGTGGAGGGGGACACATTTGTTTTTTTCTTCAAAAAGTACATAAGATTTAACTGTGTTTATTTCATAATTTATTTATGTTTTCTTAATCTAAAAATTAACTTGGAATTTCCTATTCAAGTATGTTATTTTGTCTATGTGTGAAATTATAATGGGAGCCTGTACCCACCCCATGGATTCACCACTGTATATAAAAAATATAGAATTACTGCAGAACCCACCTTTCCTATTTGGATAAAAGGGGTAATGCATTCGTGCCTCAAGGTAATGTGTTCATTAAATATATGTATTAACAAAGATGCTATTTTCTTATACAGTGATGAATCTTTCTTCAATATGTGATGAAGTATCACTCTTTGTAAAAGTTTTTTTTATGCATTTACAGGCTTTTATTTATTTTATTTTTCGATGGATTACGTATATAAAGCAGATGTTTAATATTTTGTGAAGCAATCAAAATTTTAATGAATAGTAAGTTGTATTTATGAATGCTATTTAAACTTATAGTTTAGTTATAATTGCATTTTTCTTCATTTGTCTACTTTTAAGATTGTATTTCCTGTAACAGTCACTCTTTTTCTTTATTTTTTTGTAACAGTTTCTTTGATCTTTTTTGGGATACCTCATTTTTTAAATAAAGTTATTTTGTTATCTAGTCATTTCTACTTCATGCTAGAGAAAACTGCATTTGGAAGAGCAAAATTTAAACAAGATGAATAAAATATCATAAAGTAGTGTTTTATTCAAGATATAATTGATAGATGAAAGAATGGCTTGAAAAACTTACATTGCTTCAAGGGGATGGAGCCCATTTCACTAAATATCTTATCAATTGTTTCCTTCCCGAAATTCATCTTTGGGGAATTTTTGAAAAACCTTTCGGTGGTATACTAATGGTATTCAATAATTAATATTTCTCTAAGTTATTTAATAATAAATGCTTACTAATCAAATTGTTTTACTGTATTTAATTAGTATAATTAACACTGATATGTGTATCATTAATTTTATTGCTTAATATTTTGTTAATAAATGCATTTAATTTGTAAAATAAAGTATTCTTTCTATTGACATAACCTGCACAATCAAAACAATACCTTTCATCTCTTTAAGTTATTCCTAAAATTTCTTTTCAGTTCTGTTATATTTACCTACCTAATATTAAAAACTACATAATTATCAAATAAAAAATTACTACATACAGATGACAAAAAAAAAAGTATTAAAACACAATGAAAATTTGAATTTGAAATCGCTTGTTTACATGATAGTAACATGCTCATGTAATGCGATTACAGCATTTCTAAATTGATTTGATAGTTCTCTCTACTAGTTTGCGATTAGTTTCTTTAGAATATAAACACAAACACACCTTTTAAATACATAATTAAAAGTTTGAGCTGTGGATTCAGCAGTCAGTTTCATTATTTGGTGGTATAAATTCTAGATAACAAGATAGAATAAGCTGAATTATACATATATCCAATGTTTATAAAGCATTTAAATATCAATTCCACTTTTGAATGGAATCTCAATCCTAAGAAATTCCATGTGAGGCATTAATAAACAACCCAATTTTTTTTTTTCCAATGACAAAACTTTACGTATGCATTTACAAAATGAGATAAATTGCATCCAAGAAAATGGACAAAAAAAACTCTTCCTCAATATTTAAAATATTATGAAAGTATTGTTTGTTCATAACTTTTATCCATTTCTAAGGCATCTTATTCAAAACAGAAAACCAAAAGTCAGTCAAACGAAAATTGTTTCAAAAGCAGATAAATTTCCTCAAATATCAAAAAATTATTAAATATCAGTTGAATACATTAAACACCTGATGAAAATCACACAAAAAATTCAAAAGCAAAATATTACTACATTATTTCTCCTGAATTGGAAAAGCCAATTAAAACAGTATGTATAAAATCAATCCTTCAGCTTTTTTGTAACAATTGCATTTAATTACACATTAATTTTGCAAAGTAGTATGCAGAAATGTTTTTTAAATTGCATTGCACATATTTGGTTTGTTTAGTTCTTAAGAAAGAGCAAAAGCCTGCTTTATAAATAAATCATGGATTGCCTTCTAGATTTTGTTTTTATTACGTACAAAGTTCTTGTACAATAACAGAATCAATCCACGTATAGAATTCACGAGTTCTTTGTTTTAAAGCTTCGTGGTAACATCTCTGTTAAATAAAAATGTTTTCTGTACATTTTCATCTATCTTGAAAATTTTAAATTATTTCAAGTAGAGTAATTCATATTGAATAAAAAAAAATCTAGCTAATTAAAGGAAATGTTGAAATAAATAGCCTAGCAAATACATTTAGAATAAATTAGCATTTTCCAAATGTATAACAGTTCTTTGCTACATATGAAATATATTGCTTTCATTATTTTCAAAATTTACAACTGAGTGTGTTTTAAGATTCGACAGCATCTTTTTTTTAAATACGTGTACTACACATCATATGCATGAATATGTTTTGTACTCTTTATATACAAGTATTATTATAAAACAACCAACTCATTATATAAACAAACTTGCTAAGGAAGCTTTTTTAGGCAATAGGTAATTCAAAAACAAATAAAAATAATTTCTTACCAAAACATTTATTCAACAACAGAATCACTCAAGAGTCTCATATATTTAATTTTTTTAAAAAAAAATTAAATACAATTTTCATCACGAAATTCATACCTTTTTTTAGTTCAAATAAATTAATAAAAACATGAAAATCTATTTTCAAAATTCATGTTTATAGTCTGACGTAATTCCTTTCTTAGAGGAAAAAAATAATTTCAAAACCTTTCCAAGCATTATTCTTACACTAATATTGCTTCACAGTTTTTGAAGTCACAACAACAGCTAAAAAACTACCGAACTATCTAGCAATGCTTTTACAACTAATTGCCCAAAACATATTATGTGCGACATGGTGCTATTAATTTCTATGAAGGCACTGCTTCTCTCGTCCAGTTTTCGGTCTCCCATAGGGGTGCATGGCTGTTGGATGCATGCTATTCACTGCTTCAGTCAATCAACAGGAAAATCCCCTCAACACCTCAGTAAAATTCCTCTAATCCCTGCAATTTAAGTAGACTCGTCCAGTTTTTGGTCTCCCATAGGGATGACGGGCTGCGAACAGACGCTAGTCAAAGCTCAAAAAGGGCATTCTAGTTGGTTATGTAACAAAAGCAATGTTCTGTTCATAAATAATCTTAAAATGAAGTATTTCATATGATAAAACAATTTTCTGGGGGAAAAGATCCAAGCTCCTGATCAGAATAAAAATTTGATCATTCTCTATTACTAGACAAAAAATCATATTTTTGAAGAAATCTAGTGTTTTCTTTTTACAGTTCCATTGCAATATGTTACTTAAAAAAAACATTCAGGAGAAAAAAAGATAACTGATTAATAAAAAACAAAATGGTTAAATATAAAGTGTGTTATTCTACATACATTCAAGCACACTTTCAATAAATGTATACTCAATAATAAGCTGAACACATGCAAATATTATACAATTCTTGATACTTGAGATGCATACATAATCAGAAAGCATCAACTATTTTGATAAATATATTATAATTGAAATAAGTCAATTGTTAAGTAAGAAACAGGTTTTTTTTTTTTTTTTTGGAATTAAAAATAATTTTTTAAAAACATGCTATTTCCATTTAAAAATTACAGCATTTCTTAATTATATTTCATTTATACATAGATGTTAGCTAAAATTAATTCTAAATTTTTTAATAAAGCTATAAATTTTAAAAATTATAATAATTTCTTTGGCAGTACATT
Source organism: Nephila pilipes (assembly GCA_019974015.1). Taxonomy (NCBI): domain Eukaryota; kingdom Metazoa; phylum Arthropoda; class Arachnida; order Araneae; family Nephilidae; genus Nephila; species Nephila pilipes. The sequence continues at coordinate 364,751 of BMAW01045417.1, forward strand.
ACTTCACTATACATAAAGCAATGGTTCAGGACATAAAATTTCATGGTAGTATTAAGAAGAAAAAAAAGAATTTTGTAAAAAGGCTCTAGATTTGTGTGCATGCTTAGTAATATATTTTTTACAGGAGGGATATTTTTTACCTGTTGAAACGCATTTTAAAATTAAATGAATGATTGATTGTTTATTAACCTTGCACTTAGAAGCAACAGGAGGATTGTAATCAACAGACCTCACAATTTTGAGCCTCAGTCAAGTAACGAGGATGACACAAGAACTGGTACCTTCCTCTCCAAACTTCCACACCCCATCAATGGGAAGACTTGAGACCTCAACAGTTTTAATGTTCATCAGCCCCTCTATGCAGTGGGTCTTCAGTGGCAACTGGGCTTGAGCCCACAACTTGATGGAATTGGAGCTGGCAGAAAGTTTGCGACCATGACCACTAGGTTACAATGACCAATGCATTTTTGAAATAGAAATAAAAGAAGAATATTTAACATCAAGAGAAAGTAAAACATATCTTGCAGGTTCAGGGGACAAAATGAAATAATAGAGTTTACTCTCTCCGGGTTTCATTTAGTGATTCATCGAATTTGTGGTTAAGTCCTAATTTAGCGTACTTCTTGGCGATTTTCAAAATCACACCAAATGCGGAATTTTCAAAGTTGAAGCCAGAAACAAGATGGTGTTTTGTTTAAAAAATGTGTTAACTGTAAAAGATAGAAAAAACATCAGCCAAAGCAGTAGAAATTTAAAAAAAAAGGGTGACATTTTTTTCCGAAAGACAAGAAAACGTATTAAATCAGCATATAGTGGCAAACATTAAAATAAATAAGGTGGATCTTCTTAATTTTACTTAAAAGAATAAAACTTAGATATATATATATATATAAAATATTATTTAAGACTATATAAAAGTTACGATTTTTTTCAATAAATAAACTTATAAATAAGATAATTAAGAAATGTTGAAAAAAGGTAAGAAAAAATGGTAAAATTATGACCAAAAGACAAAAAAAAAAAAAAAAAACATGGTAAATCAGCATTTTTGGAAGACATGAAAATAATTATAAAAAAAACTGCGGAAATAGCACTAACCTTATGATGGAGGGCCCTCCGTATGACCAGGTGGATAAACTGTGACGATCACATGAAGGAAATCTCGAAATGTATCATCATTCATGCAATGCTTTCTTCAGCGGCACCACATATATTCTGCAAGATAATTGTCAAATTGGTTTTCTGTGAGGCAAGTGTGATTCCTGAGAATGCGTTTCACTGCTGACCAGGTGCCTTCAATGCTATTTGTATGTGCTCCTGTATCGGGGTCCTTAAAAGTCAGACTGTGGTTGACCCGTAAGTGATCATATCCTTCATTGGATAAACAATCATAAGCCTTCCAACAGTCCGATATTATGACAAACTCCAGCAAAATCCATTTTTTAATGACTTGCATTAAGTCCTTCTTTGTTCGTCTTTCTACCACTTTTAAGAAGCAGGAATCTGTACCTCTCTGAACACCTCCAAACATCCACGTGCCCTTCACAGGCCTACCTCTACCGTACTTCATCTTTCCGAAATTTACTTTCATCAATTACTTCTTCACCACCAATTTTTACGCTTTCTCTGACCATAATCAACAAACACACTTCTTGACAAAAGCTATACCATTCCACAACAGTATTTTTGTTGATCCTCAGTTCGTCCATACAATACATATTTAATGACTTCCCAAACCATATCATAGTCACCAGTAAAATCTCGATTATGCTTAGATGATTACCATCAAACCAAGAACCACATCTTATGCTCTTTTTTTTATAATGTCGATTGTCACCACCTTGCTTCCTACACTGCCATTCATACTCGTCTTTAACGCCCTTGCACGCGCTCAGTTTCATGTCGTTGTTGCAGGCTTGGCACTTTAGAGAACTAACAATCAAACCTTCTTGCATACACCACTGTAAAACATCTTTCATTCCTTTTTCTTTGAGAACTGCGAAAAAACAGATAGTGAGACCTGGCATCCGATCCATAATTGAAATCGAAAATTAAATTAGTAATAAGCAATAAATTAAAAAGTAATAATTAAGCAATAAATTAAAAAGTAATAATTAAGTAATAAATTAAAAAGTAATATAACTAATAAATAATACAAATAAGAAATATAATACATAGATGTATAGAATTAGAATAAATCAAATATAAATAGTATAATATAATATAAATAAGAATTAAAATTCAAATAGTATAATATAATATAAATAAGAATTAAAATAGAATAATATAAATAAGAATTCCAATCTATATATATATAAGCGAAATACCACTGACTGACTGACTCATCACGATATCTCTAAAACTATACAACCGATTGACCTGAAATTTGGTATAGTTACTCATTTTGCGATGTAGACGCTCACTAAGAACGGATTGTACGGAATTCTTATCCAAAGTGTGATTTTCATCCGTTAATCTTTTCTTATCCGTAAATTATGCCATTTTTGGCGACTTTATCGCCAAAAATGACATAACCGACGCCAAACGGAATATGTTTTTTTTTATATGTATTCTGTGCATTGATACCAATTAAGTTTACTTGGCGGGATTTGCACGTGCAAAATGGAAATAATTTAATATTGAGGCGCTGATGGTGGATTGGCAAGAGCGGGATTTTGAAAAATACTAAAATTTCGACTTCTTATGGAGTAGCACACACCCAAGACAATCCGCTGAATAGGATACATTGTAGGTTTATCATATATAATGTAAATGTTGAGCCCCGAAATTCCTACATTTAGAGATTTATCACCAAATATCTTCCACCGCCAAGTTGAAGCATTTCAATGACCTTGCATTGTGAATTTTAAATAGCTATACTATGGTAACCCCAGCTAATTTCTGTCCGTTTTGCTTAGCAAACGATAATTTTTTATAGTTGTGGAACCTAGGCGTAAGTTTTAAATTAATGAGAAAGTATTTTATTATTAAATGATATTGAAGTTGGCTTTTAACAAACAAATAATAACGGTATGTTATTCATGTCATTGATAAAAAAAAAATAAGTAGCTATCAAAATATTTATTTCGATGTACGCAATAATTGTAACCTAATGTTTATGCAAAAGGTTTTTTTTTTTCTGTATTTTGTTTATTTTTAGTTTTTGGTTTCTAGAAAATAAATGTTTTTGATTTTTTAAAATGGCCGAATATTTTATCGTTATCAGAATACAGAATTATTTTTAATGCTATGAATTCTTAAGAGCTATTCTGTCTTATTCAATTGCAGTTCCAGATATGCTGCTAGCGTAACAGAGTTATCCCTTTGCAAAAAGGATAACGTAATACGGGTGACTTTTTGCTAAAAAATTTTACTATACTTTATTTTTTTGTTAGTATTTTTTGTTGAATTTTTAAATAATTTGATATTTAAAAATTAATTTCGGTTATATTTTTTAACTAGAGAAGTATTTCATTGTAGGTTAATACAAATTGATTT
>BMAW01045417.1:368258-388040 GCA_019974015.1 Nephila pilipes
TAATACAAATTGATTTTTCATATTTACTTTTCAGTTATAATTTTTAATAATGGATGTTGAATATATTTGGATAGATGGAATACCTACTCCTTTCAAAGTTTTTAAAATTCTTGGCAATGGAGCATGTTTATTTTCATCTCTATCTTTGTTGGTGTTTGGTGACATATCGATGGCGTATAAAATGATAAATATTGTTTCTCACGTGTTTAACAACTGGGATCGGTTTAAATGCTGCATTCAAATGCTATCTGGCGCCTCTTATAATACTAACGATTTATATTTTACCGAAATGTGTAAACCAAACACGTATGGATCTATTTGCAAAATTATCCAGCAGGGCGGCAAAATTATAGGGCGGCAGAGCATTTCCCTATCAGTTAGAAGTGTATCAAGGTGGCTGCCTTATAGTTTCTGTTGGGGAAACAGTTCAGGGGAAAAAAGATTACGTTTTATGGGAAACTGTAATAGTGGTCATTTTGATGTTTATATTTAAATAGTTGGATTAACAAATAGAAGTAAAGTTAATCCTGGTTATGATAATGTGAAACAAAATGAATTAAATGAGTCATTTTTAGAGTTTCAGCCTCAAGAAAATGTGTCTGTGTTAGTTTCAAAGACTCAATCAATATCTAACATTGATTTTTCAAGTTCAAGTGAATCAATTATTAATGATGTAATATCTCTTCAACTAAATAAAGGTAAAAAAGGAAGAAAAAGATTCACAAATTCAATTAGATATAAACAAGTAAGAGAAGCTGCTATAAAATGTACTCAAAGTCATCCTGAAAAACATAGAGAAGCTGCTTCAAAATATACTAAAAGCCATCCTGAAGTACATAGAGCAGTTGTAAGAAAATACTTATCTAATAACCCCCACGTGAATCAGGCAGCTGTAATTAAACAATGAAAAAAGATCAAAAATTAAATTAGCGCCATGGACTTCCAAAAATTTGTCTGGTTCTAAATATAAAATATATATTGACTATTCAATTGATAAAATTGTCAGTATCGGAAAACGTTTGCCCTGTTCGAGGTGCCGTGCTTTAAAATGGATAGAATAACCTCCAGGAATGTGCGGCAGTGGTGGTCAAGTCCAGCTTCTTGCTATTAGATCCTACCCTGAAACTTTGAATAGTCTTCTTAGCCATGAGGATCAGCTTTCAGAACATTTTCTTTCTACAATTCGTAAGTATAATGGATGTTTTCAGATGACATCATTCGGAGCAAAAGAATTGAAGGAAGGAAATTTTATGCCAACATTTAAAGTCCAGGGGCAAGTATACCACAGGATAGGTAGCCTATTAACTGAGCCGCCTCAACAACCTTCTTTTCTTCAGCTTTACTTTCTCTGTGATGATGAACGTGAAAAAAACATTCATTGTGGTATTTTAACAGGTGTTAAGCCAGAATTAGCCAATTACAAAAGACGCTACATGAACATAACAGGTATATTCACGATTTCAAAGCTGCTGTTGATTCAGTTCCTAAAGACCAAAAGGAGTTCAAGGTTATAATTAATGCCGATAAAAAACCATCTGAAGAACACAAAGGTCGTTTCAATGCTCCAATTTTCTTGAAATTTTATGTATAGGTTCCAAAATATAATATTATCGTCTGCCCAGCGAAGTGGGCGGGTATCAGCTAGTAGTATAATAGAATCAATAAAGCGTCAAATCAAGCGTGAAGTCCAGTAACTGGTCAAGCGTGAAAAAGGACAAGTCCCTTAATGTGATCCCCTTTTACAGTAAGGTTACCACAAAAATACAATTCTATTGATTTTACGGCTGGGTTACCAGATTGGCGATAAATCGCCAATTTGAATTTTTCCCAGTTGCCAAGAAGTATGCTAATTTAAGATCCACCAAAAAAAAGATGGTTAAACAGCTCATTAGAGTGACAGTAAGAAAGCTAAACAGCTCATTGGGATTACTGGATTTATGCATATTTCACCACGTGAAGACTAAGGTAAGGGAATCGAATTATGGTACTAGAGTAAAATCCAGTCAGACCAGAAAATTCTGCCAATCTATTCAATAATCTGTGCCAAAAATGGAAAGCAAGAAATCAAACATAGCTCCTTTTTTGCTACAATGCTTATAGCCATAATGATATTACATGCGATTCTATGTAGCCTTTTATAATTGTCATTATTTTAAACAAGGATTCTATAATGAAGTTTATTATCATAACCACTTAGATTCATAAATAGATGAATTTTTATGGTATTGGATTCACAATGAAAAAAGACTAATTCATTACTATCTAAAAGGGTATTGCAGAGTTTTGGCAATGAAGAAATAATTGTTTGAAGTTCTGTTGGAATTGTACCAATTTTCATGGTCAACAGGATTTTACACAAATAGCCAAATTGATTATTCCACCCATATGTTCCATATGAAGTGATTTTTTTATGGAGCCCCATGAACTATTAATGGAGTTTGTAAGAGCACCAATCTCTTACAATACCGTAATAACACAAAGACCACTAAGGATACTACTTTTGAAGACACAGATATACGTACAAACTTCAAAATAAAAACTCTTACAATCATGACACTTCTCAGCAAGATATTGATCTAAAAACTTAAATTAATGATGGCTTTTTATATTTACATATTCCTCATCATCCCAATCTGTAACATACTTAACTTGCTCTACACAAACCAGCTATTTTTACTAACATATCTAATGTGATGATCATTCCATCTACTCTTTTGTGGCATTCTTAAAAACAATTGTACCAAATGCAAATGATTTCTTGGAAATCGAACATTTAATCTATTTCGAAATTGAAAGTTTACCCATGCACACCTGCATTTTACCTCATTATTCTAAATCCTTCAAAAAAAAAAAAAAAAAATTTTTAAACCTAAATTTATTAATTGTTCCAGGCAACTAAAAAAAAAAAAAAAAAAAGGAATAAACATTCCAAGTTGCTAAGCGATCATAGGGAACAATACAAAGGTTTTTTTTAAAAAAAATTCGTAAAGCACAAAGATTAATGTATTGTATTTAAATAAACACTGTTTGTCTTTAAAAAAACCTCTTCTTTTAAACCTCAGCTGCTTTAAGCTAAAAAATAGCATTCAAGAACAGAAAACAGGATTTACGTATTAGTAACTTACAAAAAAAATGAATTGGGTTACCAAAAAATAAGTTCCCCATAATGAAAGCATTATCTAACCCAAAAATCTTCAATTTGGCCTGTACCTGATTCTTCCATTTCAGTCAAAACTCTTTAGATGTCATATAGAATTGCTGATAACCAAAAAGAATGGATTACATGCAACATAAATATAAAACTTGGAGGAACAGTAGATCCCTCCAGACTCTCATTTTCCCCAGTACATTGTTCTTTCATTATGTTTTGAGGGATTAAGCAAAAAATATAAACAGTGATTTTCAAAAGAATAATGGAAACATATTAAAAAATGCAAGAAATCAATCCTTATCTATTGAACTTAAAAAATTTACAGAAATAAAATTCTGACAATAAATTGTTAAAACTTAAAGAGATTTATTTAAAAGAGCAATAAATGCATCAAAATACTTAACTAAAAAATATGGAACTCGTTAAAGAGAGGGCGATTGCTCGCGAGGAAAGAGGGGAAAGCAACGGGGGGATAGCAGTAGAAGAGGGGGAAACAACGAGGGGATAGCAGTTTACAGGGTTACATAGCCAAAAATAACTCTCGCCAATATCGGCGACTCTTTTGAATACGATGCCAAATATTTCATTTCTTCTCTGGATGTGAACCTCGTCGCACCGAACGTTTGGGTACTGAAAATTACGGATATTGGATTACTCACAAAAATTAGCACTTTTTTTTAATCATAAATTTTAATACAAGTTGCAGGTATATTTCAAATAAATGAATCAACTGATGTATCAATATTTGTATATTTATTTTAATAGAAGCAATGATAAATAATACGATTTAGAATCAAAAGCGTTAAAAAGAGTAATAATTTGAAAAGCTTTTTTATGTAGTAAATTTCGTGTTTCTTACAAAACACGAAGCTCAATTACACCATTTTAAATGTACTGTTAATAAATATTTAAAGATATTCTTTCTTTTTAATCTTGAACTTGTTTTGATCATTACTGTATCGGACATGTGATGGTTTTAAGGACAGCTATCAAACTAATAAATTTCCTTTCATAAGGAATAAGTAAAATATTGGATTTGAGAAGCGCTTTCGCTTCAAAAATAAGTTTTTAGTTATTTTGATTCATGTTGAAATTTTTTCTTCAAATTTATTTATATTTTATGGCCAATCTGAATAACAAAAAGTAAGCTACACGAATCGATTGAAAATACGTCATACAAAAGGTAGTATAGGGTTTTTTTTTTTTTTTTTTTTATTAAATTTCCAACTGTTTGAAAATTAAATGCATCTTGTACTCGAATCCTAGATCAGATAATGAATTTTAGCCACTTTCTAATTATACACGCAGTTAAATGTCTTTTTTCCACTCAATTCATTGTTAACATTTCGTAAACAACAAAAAATATCCTTTCAAATGTATATCACTTATCTAAATGTAATTATTATTGTTATTTACATACACATTCTTACATTTTTTCCCCCCATTAGTGAGTCATATTGGTTTTTGTAAAGTAAATCAGTTATATTTTATCAGTTTGTACTCTTAAATGTTAATTCAAAATTTAATTTAATAAAATAAAAAAGTTTTTATAAATTGATTTAATTACATATTGCCAGTATTATGATTTTTGATTATTTGAAATAAAAAACTGAGTTATACCTAATGTTTAACAAGTCTTTTTTTTTAAAGTTGAAAATTCACAAATTGAAATGGCAAGAACTGTAGATTCTGCCTTATTGTTAATTTTATTCAGGGTATGTATGAATTGCAGAATTTAACAAAAGGTTTTTAATCGTAAAATATTTTAAATGGAAAAAGAAAGCCTTTCGCTAATATAAAAGAGACAATAATTTATATAATCACAATGAACATGAATATACTTATACTGATGTATATATACCTTAAAATACAAAAAAACATTTCAAGGTGCTTTGTTTTGTGTTTCATCCAAAAAGAAAATTAATAGCTTTTTTTTGTTGTTGAGTGTAGTATAATTTCTTTTTGGATAGCTGTTAAATCGAAAGCTTAAATGATGCTCGAGTCAAATAATTCGACCTGATTTTTTACAGCGATTTCTGTTCATTATTTATGTATATCAACAGAAATTATATTCAAATGTTTTATAAATGTCAACTATTGAAACAGCCTAAAGAAATTGAATGAATTAGGTTTTACTTTTTCCGAAGGCATTTCCTACAACATACAAATAAGTCTTGTGTTAAAATATATCTTTGTAATAATTACGGGGTAAGTATTTAAAGTGAATTATAACAATATAAATAATTAATATTGATGTATCTTATTCAATATGATCATTTGCATGATTAATCGGTCTTCATAAACTCTCAACTAAAATTTCAACTCATTTTTAAAAGGATATCACACCATTTATTTAATTTTTTTTTTTTTTTTTTTTTTTGAAATCCCTTATTATATTCTGATGCGACATCCTCTAACTTTAAACAGTTGTTTTATCAAAGCTCTAAAAGGCTCCAACACTCGCTTTTTGAGTAAGTGAAGAGAGTCAAATTTTTTCTAATACCCATACAGTAGTATTCAATTTTAACAATTTTGTAATAAATGTCACTAAATTAACTTTTTTAATGTTTAAAAAATTTATATTCTGTATTGTTCTCTTCGGCAGTGACACTCGATAATTTCTTTTAATCAAAATAAATAGTTCCCACAAGAAATGAAGAAAAAAAAGTTTTTGTATCACAACACATAACCGAAATTAAATGAATCAGTTGAATATACATAAACAAAAAAGTTGATGAAAATTATAAGATATTGTTCTGTGCAATGCATTGCAAATAACAAATTTCACCACCAAAGATATCAGTTCTTTTTAAAGTGATACATAAGAGTTGTCTGGAATGCTCACAAGCAATTCATGAAACAAAAGTTTTACCATTTACTGGAATTAATACATATTTTAGGATTTTATATAAACGTGATTTACACTAAAAATTATGTTACTTTGTAATATTTAAATTTAGGAAAACTTTGATCTTAAATTATATTATAGACAAATGTCACTTTTTTTAAAAAAAAAATTGACCAGAAAATATTAATTTCTTAATCTTGCATCAATAAATAATTCAAAAAGGTTGGGAATATATTTTGAAACAATATTAGAATCATTTTTATTTCGAAATTTCTTTACATTTTAATTCTGATAAATTAAATGTTTATCAAAGCTATAAATACTACGGAAAACACTCTTTTATTTAAGCACAAAAACAATTTTTTTAATAATGCTCAGACATCAACACTCAAAATTAAAATAAAGTTTTTTTTTAACAAAATTAAAAGTTGTACTTGAATGAAGCGAGTCCTAGAAAAAACTTGAACATCATTTACTGTTCAATGGGTACTAAATTTACTCGAAAGTTCAAAATTTAGCTGAAAAAAATCTTCCTAGTATCAATTGTTACACTTATTTAGTAGTTTATTTGTACCAATAATCCTAAAAATGGATGAATTATGCAGATACATGTATTTAATTTTTCAAGCTATTTACAATACTTATTTGTATTTTTTTATAAAAAAAAATATTTTAAGTATTTTTACGATTTATATATCAATACTAGAACTTCAAAATTGAAAAATTAAAATCGGATCTAATAATATATATATATATACAGAGAGAGAGAATCATTGTGGAAAATGAACTTTTATAAGTTTATTTGAATTTTAAATGAAAAAATTTTAAAACTATATTGATGTACATAAAATCATTCGAAGAAGAAAGAAAATTTTTGAATATACTTTTGCTGCATATTTTACTTTTAAAATTATGAGTATGTGGCATTTCCCGAGATTTTCATAACAGGGAATTTTCTGGAAACTATAATACGCTACTTCTTTTTTAAAAATACTTTTAAGAAACCATCTAAATACAAAAATTCATTTAAATTCATGATTGAACTTAAATGCATAATTATGAAAATCATTTAAAATGCAGCTTAAAGCAAGAAACGTACCCGAAGTGCGATCATACTTAGAAGACTACAGTACAAAAAAAAAAAATTGCGTTCGTAACTTCTTTTTTCTCCCTTTGCAAACAATTAGAGAGTCAAGCATTTTGTATCAGATACAACATTCAGAAGTTTCATTGTGTAAAACCATTCCAGCGAGACTATTTGTACGCTTACAATTTTGCATGCACAATTAAATGACTAAGGGCATTTATTCAATCACAACTGAAAAAGAAAGCTGTGAAACTGGGTGCAGGCCCTTTAAAAGCCTTTTTCCGCTACAGGTGACCAGAGCACTGCTCATTCTCGATTTCCGTATGTGGTTAATTGATGTCACAAAAACATAAGAAACTTAAATATCTCTCCTTTCTTACACAGTCATCGAGAGTATATCTTTTCAGATATTCCTATGTTGCTAAGTGAACAAAGAAACGATATTTCGTTATAAGATCGGGTAATTTTTCTTTTCTGAACAGCGCATTAACAGTGTAAAAATTATTGCATTATCACATTCACGTAATAAATAAGCCATACCTGGGGTCAGCTGCTTTGGTGCATTCACTGAACACATGGCCCTGCTACACAAGTTGCATTGCAGTTTAATTTTTTGGAATGATTGTTTTTATTACCATACAGAATTGGCGTGGAAAAAAAAGGATGCAATTAAATTCATTATAAAAAATAGCATGTATTACTTCAGTTTTTCGTTGTTTCTATAAGAACAAAAGGTTTTAAAAATAATTAGTTAAAAAGCACTTCATATGAAAGTTATAGCCATAAATTACTTACTGCTTAAAAGATAAATTCACATTTGTAACACAAAATTTCATATCCTTTCCTGTTTTTACACTGCAGTCAGGTTGCATATGAAATTTAACTTTTCTGTATTTATACTTTTTTTTACAGGAAACATGCTATTTTCAAGTGCTTCTATATATGTATTATGTATAAGTAATGGATATATGTCTATGAATATATTATGTATAAGTAATTGCAATATAAACGCAAAATTGTCAACAATTCATTCATTTTAGCTAGTGCAAAAAAAAGTTGGAAATATTCATCTTGTTTATAAATATGAAATAACAGAAAAAATATTACTGGAGAGCTGGTACAGCAAGATTGTAATAGAGATGTATATATATTTCTTCAGAAAATTTATATTTTAGAAATACTTTTTTTTTTCAGTGAGTGGGAAATTAAACTGTACATTTTATAAATTCTTGATTTTTTGAGAGGTTTCTTATGATATAAAATTATTTTCTAAGAAACATATTTCTTTCCCAATAAAAAAATTAATTCATTTTTTGAAGCATTTCTTTTAAAATTTTAGGAGGTAAATTATTAGCCTTGAAATGAATAAACAAATTAAGGATAGTAAATTTACGACATTTTTTTTTTTCAAAAAGCTATGAAAAGTAACTAGTGAGTACCTAAAAAATCTATTCAGTTTTCCAATGCATTATTGAGGTGAATAAAATTGAAGGATTTAAATAAATAAATAAAATTTTCATTGAATTTCTTAACAAAAGAATATCAAATATTATCGACTAATATTAGAAAAGAATTATCCAATTGAAGGAAAATATGTAAAATCTTTTTACATGCCTCTATCATTAGTTACGAGAAGGGAATAACAATTTAGAAATAAAATATACATGGAATTTTTTTTCTCTCAAAATTCGTTACAATCACTTTTTGTACTCAACGAAAACAAATGATTGCTTCCAGTTGGGATTAAATTTAAAGGAACAAAATTATTTAAATATATCATGGTAATGAATGAAAATATTAATTATTAGAAAATAAGAGATGAGAAAGAGAAAATGTTCAACAAACTTCTCTACTATACTTATAAAAAATTAAATTTTCATCTTAAAATATATAGTAGTGAAACATCATTTTCCTTTCCCAGCGAACTTTTTTATTTTATAGTGGCTAAACGGGACATAATATATGTATTGCTCTATTTTACTTTATATTGTTATAATTCCCTCTAAATTATTTTCATTCCGAATTAATTATTCAAATCAAAAAATAAAATAAAATTTGTTATTCGAATCGAATTCTGAAAATAAGATTACGAATATTGTAATGCAAAATAATTTATTAACGTTGCTCTTAGAAGAAACATAAGTTTTTATTAATTTTGAAACATAGTCACATGACGAGGACGATACCTGAGCTTGACAGCCCGTTCTTTTATTTTCTCATACTACTTAAGCGTAAGGACTTGGAACCTTGACCAATTTAAAACGAATTAACCCTCTTCATAGTGCGTGTTTAGTGCAATGAAGATTCGAACATTCGACTGGACTATAATATCTCGATTCGTGACGTCTATTTATATCCATAATAGTTAAATGACGTGCGACACGTCTATTTAACTATTATGGATACTGGATACCATTACATTGCAATTCGATAACATTATCATTCCGGCAATATATTTTATTCGCGTAAAGATGTTCACATAAATAAGCATCGGAAATTTTTTGTTTAGATACATCAAATTTATTTTCCATATTCTGCGTTGAATTTGAAAAACTTAATAGAATTCATTCTGTTGCCTACAAAAGCTTCGTTTTTCATAGCAGTTTTCTGAATTTTAATTGATTTTCCTTAAAAATGTTTTACACTTCTCAGATTAGAAAGCATATAAATGAAAATGAAAACCATGAAAAAACATAAACCTTGTGAAAATATTGAAAGATTTATTCCTCAGCGGTTTTAGAAATACTTATTCACCTTCATTCAAGATCTTAAGAAAGAAATCATTGTATGCATTTCTTATATATTTTAATGCATTATTTTATGCATTAAAATATATAAGAAATGCATACAATGTTTATTCAAAATCTAAAGAAAAAAAAGAGGTTGAAAGTTATTGTTCTTTCTTGCAGTTTTGACGTTTATTCATGTTGCTTAGCAATTGAAATAACCTATACTACACAAGTTTTTAAGAAATCAATATTCATATCAAATGACAGAGAAAAAAAACTCGAGTTTCAATTCTGAAGGTATATAAACAAGGGATGCGAAAACCGATTTTTATCTCAATGTTAATATATTCGTAAAAAATATCTCATGCTCATTTTAGTAATTAATAATACGTAATATAGCAATTGCATATTATAAACACTTTTAGAGGGAAAAACCAACAACAAATGTCATCAAAGAAATGCTTCTCTCTTGTTGTTTTTAATCAAAATCATACTCGCAATACTTTTTAAACAATGGGAATTACCACAGGTATAAACTTTAGCGAACTAATCAAACTTTTTAGAGGGATGGCGTGCTGGAAAATAAATCTACATCAAGTTGCACCTGTTAGAATAACAAACAATAGTGAAACAAAATTGTATCTTGTAAAAGTTTTCTAAGAGGCTCCGTCCCCTTTCGGTTTGCATACTTCGTCTTTGTTCATGATGCCATGAAGTCGGGGCTGAAAGGCATTCAGAGAATTGGCTTTTCCTGGAAGTGGGAGGGGGGGGGGTGTTCTCGTATTCATAGTGACATGTTGAAAGAAACTTTGGCGGGTTCACTTTAGATGTCCTCCATAAATGTCAAATGAAAGAGATTTACAGTACTTCACCGTCTTAGGGTGCAGCCCAGCCAATCTCAAAGAGAAATACAACTAGTCTAGTTCCACTTTTTTCAATGCCGTATATTGATTGAAATGAAACAATAAAGTGACTTTGAAATGAATGTTACTATTTTCAATTTTAAATTACATTCTACGTGTTCCATAAATTCATTTCATCCTGTTTACATTGTATTAAGTAAAATAGCTAAAAAAGGGAAAGAAAATTAGTGAATAAATAATCGCTTATCAATTTCATTTGAATATAATAAAATATAATATGATTTCATATCGCAGTTATTACATAAATAATTTGAATAATTATATCTTTATAATTAATGATTGCTGTTTTTTTTTTCAGGTGTATGTTTTTAATCTGGGAAAATAATAAAAACTGATAAATAATAAATGTTAAATTCTTGTTTTTTGAATTGCCATTATTAGCTGTATTTCGAAAATTTACCACAGCGTAATTAGCTCTAGTCACGGAACCCTGCTAAAGAACAAATAAAAAAACTAACCAAAAGAGCAATGTAATATGTATAGAAATCAATTCATGCAATCGATTTAGCATGAACAAACACAAATGTGGAAATAATACACAAAGAAGTGGTGCAGATTTCTGAAAAGTTTAAAGTAATTTCAGTACAACTACTTTCTTAGTAAGGATGTGTGGACGCAGAGTCTATCCATTGACTCAGAGGTGGGGTTAAAAAGATGAAATTTTAAAAAAAATTAAACAAATATAAATGATATAACTTTATCTTTATGATAATGTTAGTAAAAAAATTTATAAAATCTGTTACTAAAACTTTCATTATCATTGAAAATATTTCATCTATTTTACTTCCTTCTTTCCTCTTTCTTTCTCTTATTCATGTTTTTAATCTCATACATGCACTAATCACATATTTAATATGTAAGTTTAATTTTTTTTTTACTAACCACTGGGAATTGGGAGATTATATTGAGTAAAGAATCCATCGGACTGACACTCGTTGTTATTTGATTGTTGTTGTCTTAGTAAAAACGATGTAAATGGAAATTTTCCAAATTTTTTTGTGAAATATTTTCTGTACCGAAATGTTATTTGATTACCCTTAATTGCAAAGATATTAAATAAAACAATTGGAAAGAGTGAAAATCTTGCAAAACGGTATGAAAAGTCGGGCTGAAAATGAAATTAAATAGAAATGCATATTCTACTCGAAGGCAGATGCCTGTTATGTTTTAAAATCAAAGTTGATATTAGCAGCATTCTCAATAGCGAATTATTTAGTTTAGTTTAGTTTACTTTTTATTTACGTCGCACTAGAAGCAACACGAGGGCTATTGGCGACGGACCTCGTAATTTTGAACCACGGTCAAGTAACGAGGACGACACCTGAGCTGCCCCCCCCCCCCCTGAATGATTTCCAATGATGGTGATTCGGATTTCAATATTACTGATTAGAACACTACATTGGAAGTTCATATTTTGGTGGTAAATACCAAAAAAAATCAAAAAAATCTTAATGAAATGAATGAATTGGCTTAATGAATTAAACAAATTGCGGTATGAATAAGCTTGTTAATGGTAACTTTAATTACTTGATACGCATTCCTAACATTTTAATTAAGCTAATAACAGTAAATAACCCTATTTCAGTTTCAAAATAGAACGCATAAATATTTTATTTCCAATAAAAAAAAATCCAATGTTACTTTTCTTATAATTTATGCTAATCTCCTGATTTTTGTAAATATAGATTTTGCAACACCGTCTGAGTAGGCCAAGATTTCGCTGGTCACGGCTTTATCAACAATTCGTTAGTTTAAATGAGATACGAACTAGTGCAAATAGTATTCATGGATTGTGAATGTTTATTTTAATAAAAAAAAAAATGGAATAAGCCAATTTCTTTTGAAATTTTTGGAATTCTGATTTGTTGCTGAAAGTATGGCAATACTGGCTGATTATTCAAATATTTAAAAAAAAAAAAAAATTAAAACTTCTTCTGTCTTTGTAATTTAATTTTTTTCCCAAATTTATTAACACGGCATTCTTATTTCGAGAATTAGTTTCAAGCAAACAAAATCAAATTTTTCATAGCTCAATTGTTTTTTTAACTTCATTCAAAGAATCAATATTTATTAATTTTGAAAGAGATAGCGATTAAGACTTCATGTGCCTAAATGTATTAGTAAATGCGTTGGACAACAGCATTAACCACGTTTTTCAAACTATGTTTTAAGAAAGAAGAGAGATTAATGAATAAGCTTTATGACATTTATTTTATAAAAACGAAATAAATGTATAATTAATTTTAAAATGAAAAGAAAATATAGTATCCGATTAATTTGATTAAATTTTTATTAAGAAATACATCCGCATAAAAAAAATTAGTTATATGACAGGGATTATGTTGATAAAGGCATATTTTTAAATATTATTTATCTTTTGAGATATAGTACTTTAGATAAAGATTCAACTTGTATATGTATAAAAATTAATTCCTTTTTAAAGTACACATAAATATGAATCATAGTATATATATAATAAACACTTGTAATTTTAAATCTTTATGATTTATATCCTGTTTTCATTAAGCTTTAAAGAAAAATGTTTCATCTATGAAAGGAAGCTCAAAATTATTTAGATTTTAAGTAAAAGGAAAAAAAAAATTAGAATTTAGGATTTTTTTGTATTTCAATCCTTCCCTACGAATTGTAAATGTGTAAAAAGCGCTGAAAAGCCAAAACAGACAACCCCAAAAAAATATCACATTACTCCCGCACCAATGAGAAGCAAACTGTTTTCCTTTGAGTGTACCGACCGGAAGTGCTCGCTTAGAAGAGCCACACCCATTTCGCCCTCTCTTTAACGATGCCCAAAAATATGAGTGCAAATATAGCATTTGATAAGCCTGTAACAAAAGCTAAGTTAAATTTTGAAATTAAAATTTCCAAATATCTACAGATAAGAAATTGTTGAGCTACATATTAAACGCATGTGTAAAAACATAAAAGTATGTTAATACAGCTTTCCGTTCCTGTAAGTATATAACATTATCAGCCAAGATATTAATCTTTAATTCTTTGCAAGAGCAGAGTTTTCTTAAAAATATGAATCGAGAATTACTGCTTTTATAAACACTGTATAAGTCAATATTATAATACTTGAAGAATTATTAACTTCATGTACGTAACTATACCATAAATTATTGCACAGGCAAATAAATATATGCCCCTTAAAAATGAGAACATGTACCTGAATATCATTGAACTTTTGACATCTAAAATACATATTATATAAAACATATTCAGTAAAATAATGCCTACCTTTTTACTCATGTAACACTGCATTTTAGCGTTCTTTGAAATCTTATCACGTTATTCTGAAAACAGTTGAAATTTTGCATTACTTGGAAGATCGCTTTCTTCAAAAATTCACAACCCAGATATTCTCCAAATAAAAGCTCAGCATTATCAATTTTCTATTTTGGAAAAACAAAGGTAAAAAAAAAAAGAAACCGCATATTCCAAACCGAAACATATATTGTAAATCTTGTATTCCTTATTTCAGGTTGCAAATGATTATAAACATCGCGCCATACTTAAAAGTTTTTTATTCCTTTTTCATAGTTTGTTTGATTGATTGATTGAATGAAGAAGGGATGTAGGGCAACAA
This sequence comes from Nephila pilipes, assembly GCA_019974015.1. Taxonomy (NCBI): domain Eukaryota; kingdom Metazoa; phylum Arthropoda; class Arachnida; order Araneae; family Nephilidae; genus Nephila; species Nephila pilipes. The sequence continues at coordinate 382,604 of BMAW01045417.1, forward strand.
TGGCCATTATCCCTATCTGGAAAAAAGTTTCAAATTAATAAATATCAAAGAATTTCATTTTCTGTAAAAAAAAAAAAAAAAACTATAAAGTTCTTCTTATTTAGTACCGCTTTCTGTAAAAGATCTCTGAAAGTGATAATGCAGCAGGAATCTATTTGAAGAAAGTTCCAGAGTTCATTTCTATGGGAGGTATAATTTGCGCAAGTTAAGAGAATGTGATCCAGATCATTAATCCTACTACAGGTAGAACACAGAGCATTATCCTGCAAATTAAATTTATTTAACAGACCAGGAGTAATTATCATTTTGCTGAGACATCGGATTCCTTGAATGTCCTCTCTTCTGTTATTTGTCCAATTAGAGATAGTATCAATGGTAGGAATGTTCCCCAAAATTTCAAAGTATTTGCAGCAGTAAAAATTTCCTTTAGTTTTTTCTAGTCTGTTATGATAATTGTATGCATGGATGTTTTCTGAAGCTATTTAGTCAATATTTACGACAAATTCCGTTACAGATCTTGCGATTTTGTCAGCTTGTTCATTCCAATAAATTTTTGAGTGACCCGGAATCCAAAGAAATACCAACTGCATATTATAATGAGAAAGAATAAGAATCTTATTGACCAATCTATGAATCACCTCAGGGGATTTGATAGAGAAATTTTGTAATGCAGATAAAACTGAATAGCTATCGGATAGAATGAGCAATTTATTATGCATTTCTATTAGTTCATCCAAAGCTTCACAAATCGCTAGCGCTTCAGCCGTGAAGATGGAGTTGATTAGATTAATTTTATAAGAAAAGGAAGTAGTTCGTGTTACACCTGCTATAGAAGTAATGTTTGGGTTTTTAGATGCATCTGTAGCAATTATGAAAAAATCTTGGAATCTGTGTTCTAGTAATTCATTAAAGGAGCTATTAATTATAGGGATTGGTAGATTTTTGTTTTGAAAACAGAATTCATTCGTATAAATTGAACAAGAATATCAGTGAAATGGATAAGATTAGGGATTGAGATTATCTTTTCCCTATCGGTAATTCAAATTTCTAAGAATATGATCAACACATTTTTTGTCATCTTTCATTATTGCTAGATTTATTGAACCCTGGTTATTCAGATGCATAGGGGAATATTTCCCATTAGATATTTGAACAATAAAAAAAATTTGCGCCAGCCGTCTAATTTTTTCCGAGAGCAATTCTTGTCCAGCCAATTTCAAAAGAACGACATTAGGGGTCCATTGAGGAAGAGCTAGAGCGATTCTGAGAGCTTTGGTTTGAATAATATTGAAAGGTTTTAGTTGATGATCCGACCATTTATTAATGATGTGGCAAGTGTAGAAAAAGGAACTGCAGATGCTATTGTTGATTAACTGAATAAGATTATTAGCTCACGGACCATGATGTTTGTAGGCCATACCTTTAAGGGCATTAATCTTTTTTAGAGCTTTATTTTTCATTTGGTTCATGATGGTAGTATTTTGTTTTCATTTGGAGAAATATACTCCTAAATATTTGATAGAGGTTTGCCATGGGAGAGGGTAACCAGCCAATAACACATCAGGAAAAGTATGAATTATTTTGTTAGAAAGCTCTGCTATAGTACTTTTTTCATGACTTAAATTTAGTTTCCAATAATTGCCCCACTGAGTAATTCTTTCCAGGGTATTTTGCAGTTTGCGACATATGGTATCAAGTGAGTGATTGGAACAATAAATAAAAATATCATCAGCATAAATAGAACATTCCACTCCAGAATCCAAAGTTTCAAAAAAATCATACATATAGATGGTAAATAAAATTCAGCTCAGGTGTCGTCCTCGTCACTTGACCGTGGTTCAAAATTACGAGGTTCGTCGCCAATAGCCCTTGTGTTGCTTCTAGTGCGACGTTAATATAAACCAAACTAAAAATTAGCCTATGGAAATGTTAGAGAAAAAGTTTTCGGTATTCATTGTCTAATAATTAATACAAAACATCAAAGGATAATTTTCTTGACAGTACTTATTAAATTTATTTATTTTAATGGAGAAAAGAAGGCGAATTTACTGTTCAGAGGTGAAGGTGCATACAAATGAAACACAATTGGATAAAGGATATTTATTTTGATAGCAGTTATTTTTTGAACAAAATTCATTATTTACAAGCAACAAAGCGAATCATATTCGTTTTAATCTGGCTTATTTTTATTTCTACATCATTATGGCTTAACAATGAATTCCAGCGGAAAAAAATCTTTACAAAAAAAAAAAAAAAAAAAAAAAAAAGAGCATTAAGGTTGAATATTTTCTTGCAGAGTGATCAAACGATTATAAAACCTTTTTAAAGAAGAAATTTTCTCAAAGTTCTTACAGCTAATCCAAAAAGGAAAACAAATTTATCATTTCTTAAACACAAACATAATTCATATAAATATTTCATGGCTCACATTTTTTTTTAAAATCAGTTTTGCTAGCTACAAAAATAACAGAGCGAGAAAGTCTCAGTTCAGCCGATATAAATATGTAGTATTTACAATTAAATTTAATTACGAACAAATTTATTTAAAATGAAAGATTAAATCGATTACCAATAGTCCAAACTATTTGTTATTGTAACACGAAGTATAAATTTTGACGGACCAAGTCTTTTAGACTAATTTCCTATTAAGACTTAACAATCAAATTGGTTAAGTCAATCATAAGTAAGGTGTTTGTGGGTTTCTCTCTAAGAATAACAGTGTTTACCCATATCCATTGCTTACAATTAAAGTGATAGTGGGTTTCGGGATAACAGTGATTACCCACGTCTATTGTTATGGAGAGTCATTAAGTTTCCGTCGAGTTTTACAGACAGCAGGCAGGTGACTCCCACATGCTTCAACACTAACAATATGAAATAAAATAAAATAATAATAATAAAAAAACATTGTATGAATGTTAATTTACTTCTATTTGTCTAGTCACTGTCCGCTTCCCTAACCTAAGGGGTCATGACGAGGAGAAGAAGAGCGCCAACGTGAGTGTTGATCCCTGGAGAGAAAGTAAAGAATATGAAACATAAGGAGTAATTATTAGTTTCCTGATCTCCTTTTCTAAATTGTTGATGTATGAAATAATGAATATTTCAATATAAAGTTTCTAGATAAAAACAAATTTTCCATACGAAGTTTTTTTTTTTTTTTAATTTTTCATGGAACTAAATATTCTAGTAGCTAACAAAGAGGAGCCTTTAAAGAAAAAGTTTTTTCTTTCAGTTTACCATCTTTATATACACTGGTGTGCAAAACTTGAGCAACAATATAAATTTTAAGCAGATAGACATGAAATTACAGAAAAGGGGTTATTGTGATCAATATAATCAAATCGCAATTCAGCAGAAAGGCGATGCGTATGCAAATGTCAGGAACAAAAAGTCATAAGTGACGTGAGTGTACGAAAACGGGTGGGGTAGGCTTGCGCAGCTCAAGATTACAATAATATGAAGAACGGAAGCGCAATTAAGGACATTCGCAGCAAGGGCAAGTGAGTTCTTTCGTAAAATATGGCTAGAAATCACCTGGATGACTTAACCCTTTCGCTACCGGAGGGAGAAAAAAGAAGTGCTTCTCTGGGCCTGCAGCTTCTTACCGCGGAGTGTCACTCTGTGCCCAGACGATTTTAGATACAATGCCTAATTCATGAAAAAAATTCTTCTAAAATCAGCTATTCATTAAAATATTTTGGTATTTACATATCTTATTTAAAATACATTAAACTCAATATATATAAAAGAAAAAAGGATTTTTTCGAAAATTGAATGTTTTATACATAAAATTACATAAAAAATCATACTTTTAAGAAAATACTGAATATATTTACATATGTTAGATAAATTTCATGGTATAATGATGTACTATTACATGGAATATATATCGATATAAAAGATAAATCTTATTTTGCTGTATGGTATATTTATAAAAAAAAATCAATGCATAGTCCAACGCCATATGTCTTACACTCATATTCTGACGCTTCAAGCAAGATTTTGAGCAAAGGGACCATCTTAGTCTTCCCCCCCTTTTTTTTACTTTAATGTCTATGTATAGATTTGGATTATTTTTGCTAACATCACTGTCAGATTCATTCATTATTTAGCAAATCTCAGTATCAGATAAATACTTTCTTTTCGTCATGACTGTCGCTACAAATAAAAACCGACTGAATGAAATGAACAGCTGAGAGCATCTGCTACCTAAAGCCCTAACCCCCATAAAGGGTCATAAATTATCCTTCTAACTTCTAAAAAACAAGCAAGAAAGAAAAAAGTAAACTGAAAGCAAGTGCACACTTTAAATCATTTCATTACATTTAAAGAACCTCGCCGCAATATATGTTTTTAACAATAACCCCTCCCCCCTCCTCTTAATAGCCAGAAGTGAAATCCAAGTCCATATAACTAAGGACAACATTCAAAATAACCTATCTATATAGATTTCGCGATAATGTAACACCATCTAGTAATATTAAAAAAATCAAATAAAATGTTCTCTTTAAGTGTATCACTATTGATACGCTGGTCTGCAGAAGGCATTCCGGAGAATATCTATTGTGATACGCTGGGAACAAGAGAGCCAGCGCGAGCGTATCAAATGTGATACGCTGGTAGTGAACAGGTTAATATGCAGAAAAAATTATAGAAAAGCTGGAGGAGGAGCATATTTAGACCAGTGTAGCTAAAGACTTCAGAATCAACAAAAATGTCATTTCGCGTGCTTGAAAAGATTTCCTAACCATAGGTACAGCTGTTAGAAAGGTTGGTGGTCACATCACTAGGAAAACAATAGTAGTGGATGACCGATATATCGTCCTGCAGGCGAAAAGAGCCCGATACAAGTCAGCAAGCGCCATTGTTCAACAACAGGGCGAAAAATGTTGCAATTTACTGTGGAGAGACGCCTTTACAAAGGTGGCTTGCTTGCCCGCCATCTTGAATGCTGCATCCCTATAAAAGTTAGCTATCGTCGGCACCGTTTAGAGTGGTGTAAGGAGTTTAAATCTGGACATCTCATCAATGTCCTCTTTACGGAGGATATTGGTTTCATTGCCACAAGCGATTCTCAACGCAAGTTGAATTGGATAGAGATTGGGTCACGGTTTCATCCCAGTAACATCACGGAAAGAGTCCGTTACGGTGGTCCTGGAGATGTCGTCAGTGGAGGCAATATGCTGAACGTGCTGTCTGAGCTCCACGTTTTCGACAGAGGTTCTGTAACTGGAGATCACTTTTATATGGAAGTGATCCTTCCCCATATGAGTCAGTCGCTTAAGTACAAATTGTTGTCACTCATTTTTGAATTTCATGTCCCTCAGATGTTTTCTCGTGGAGTTAAGGCAAAAGAAAACACCTGTTGCTTAAGTTTTGTACACCAGTATATATATATATATATATATATATATATATATATATATATATATAT
>BMAW01045417.1:388050-421990 GCA_019974015.1 Nephila pilipes
TATATATATATATATATATATATATATATATATATATATATATATATGAGTGTGTAGGATTCTTACGCTAATTAGCAAATAATTAATTTTATTTTCCAATGTATTGTAAAACCAGTTCCTCAGAGACTCGATAGATAGCACCACGAATCAGCGACATGTGATAGCTCATGCAGAGCCACCTATTCCAGAACAAAACTGAGTGACCTTTCGTTCTCGCCCTTTTTCGCTTCCACTTTCCCCTTCTCTTCTCCTTCGCATTTCCCGCGTCGGAAGTAAACTCCAAACTTCCGAGCACGTTTCCACGCCCTTCGCCGATATGGGTTAAATGAGGCAGCCATTTTGCTCCAATGAACTGGTCAATTCGTCATCTCCTGTTGCATATAAACTTTCACTCTTCATAATCTCTTATAATAATAATTTAATTTCCCAATTTTCCCCATTCTTTCATTTGAAAGTGAAGTGTTCATTTTTATTTCTTGATACCATTCCTTTTTAACTTAATGCAATCATACGTACTTAAAAATTCGCTGACAATGCTGTTCCCATGGCTTCAGGCCTGTAGGGATGATCCCTACCAGACTTTAGGTCTGCACTTAAATTCCTACGAAATTCCTCCATTTATCCCACTTGTTCTATGATGTTTATTATAAAATTTCCTTGCTACATAACAAAAAAAAAAAAAAAATACAGCAAAGAGCCTTCTCTTGCTTCTACAATCCTGCTTTTACACTTTTGGTCTTGCTTTTACACTCCTCTCTGATGATCATCTGAGATATTTATGGTTTTTCGCTTTGGCCTTGATGGTCGAATCCCTATTAAAGCGTGACAGAATAAATAAAAAAAATCGTTTCGGACATGTATGCAGATTGTTCCATTAATGTTCAACTAACTATTAATATCATTATATATATATATATATAAATTTGCAGAATAAGCAGATCTCACGCCTCCAGACTTGTAGGGATGGTCCCTACCAGACTTTAAATCTGCACTTAGATTCCCTTGAAATCCATCCATCCAGACCACGTGGTCCCTGATGTTTAAAGTCAAATTTCCCTGGTGTATAAATCAAAACATAGCGCTCTCTTGCTCACTTTAGATTTTATACTCATGCTGTCCTGATCTGTATCATTCGGTGGAGTTGTGTATTTCCCACCGTGTTGAAAAGGTTTCTCTCTCAGCTACAATAAAATAATTCTATGAAAGAGAAATTGGCTTCGACTCTTGTTTTATAGAAATTCATTAATTAGTAATAGTTAATAGTAAATTTTTTTTTCAATATAAATCCTGAAGGATATAATTGCGAGAAACCCCAAAGTCTGCACCATGTCTGTTAAGAAGCGCTAGTCCCACCCAGTTAACAATAAATTCAACAAAATAAAAATACTATGTCCGTCTGCAACTTTGGAATAAACGAGAGAGAGAAACCGTACAAAGCCATTCTCCGTGAATTTCTTCGGCTGGACTTCAGACTAATTCCTTCTTGAAAGCCGCAAGCAACGGAGCCTCCATGTAAACTGTGAAGAAGCTCTGACCTCATCCAGTGTCTCAAAATAATTGCAGAGAATGAAATTTTTCATTCAAAGTAACCTGAAACGCTCATCATCTAAATTGTGTTTATATTGGGAAAAAAATAGTCCTCATGAAACAGATGTTGCCAAAATATTTCAAAAATTTATTGAAAGCTCTCCAATCTCCAATTTTAATCGTGCATTTTCTGTGACAATAAAAGAAGACTACGATCTATGCAATCACCACTCATCTAATTGTGAAAGTGTCAAAATTTGGTCCTTACTTGGATATTCCACACTTCAATTGAAGTTAAATTCTGAATATATTTCTTATATTAGTGTTTTAAAAATTAATTCAAGAAGTTATTTGAGCGTATATAAAAACTTAGAAATATGTACAAATAATGCATTTTGTGTATTTTAAATGGTGTCAATTATGCTAACTTCTAACTTAAAATTTAATTCAGTGAATGTGAAAATTTTAAACAAAAAATATTGTAGAATATTTTGATTGGTATTATGTGTATTACAATTTTTTTTTTAAATTCAGTTCCATTTCAAAAATTTATTGGGTTGTATATTATTATAAATTTTTGAAATCTATTTTTAAAATTGGTGCATTTATTTAAAATGATAATTATGATAATAACATTTCTTGATATTTAATTAAAATTGTTGTTGGTTTAGTTTTTATAGTTTCTTAGTTTTTATGAAATTAAAAAGTTAATATATTTTGTAAAGTAATTAAATGGTTTTAAATGTTTTATGAAAAATACTATATCATATGTTGCTTAGAATTCTAAAGACGATGTTTTTACTATGCCATTTAAGAGTTAATTAATGTTATTAAGATCAAAAAAGGTAGGAAACGAATTTAAAATAGATACGGAAAGTGAAATTAACCCCAAGAATTCAGAAATCGAGAATAAAACAAATGATTCCCAGAATGAGAAAACGAAAAATGAACTTCCTATTATTCCTTTTGATCCTAACAGTGGGACGAAAATGAAATTATGTTTAAACCATTTTAATCAGGAATGTAAAGAAAATCATAGAGATGAGAGGTAGAAACTTAAACATATTTCAAACTTTCTGAAGGGCTCAGGATTAAGTCAATATATTAATTCATGCTTGGGTATTACCAATTTAATGATCTTTGTTGTGTATTAATTTAAAATTTTCTTTCGCCCAGTGTAATTGGTTTTACTGATTTTTCCCAACATAAATTTAAGCCCAATGGGACCTTATCAGATTATTTTCATAAAAAATTAAATTGTGGAAGAAAATTGGGGCTTTCACCACAATTAATTTTAGAAGGTTTAACAAATGAGTTGCCTACCCATTTAAAAAAATTTGCAGCAATAAACCCACCTAACTCTCCATCAGGATAGTTCGCAGCAGTAACTAAACTTTTCAAAATACAAGAATCTACTCCTGAATCAAGTAGGGTCAGAAACAATGAAATCATAATAGAAGTAGACCAAATCAGAACACCTTTACTGAGGCTCATGGCCCAGTACAACGACAATTATTAGTGTCCGGACCCCTCACAACAATTCAAATGCTTTAACAACCCCAAGCTAAGCTGGCTAGGGATAGTTATCCATTTTACGTGAAAATGTCAATGTTGTTATAGGCACAGGATCCACTCTCCACTTATTTCAGCAGATTATGTCAACAAACTTCATTTAAAGATAAAGAAGACTAGTCTTATCAAAGTAAATCAAGCCAATGGCAATTTCCAATGAAACAAATGTGTGAGACATATTTAAAAATAGGAGAAATTAAGAAAAAATTATATATTGTTAATAACCATTTACCTTATATAATTTTAGGACTCCCACATTGTAGTTCTCTCAATTTAATTGTTGATTGTAATAAAAATAGAATAATTCAAAATAGAAAAAAATATTTTAAATTTGCATATCAAAAGTAAAAAACAAATATCTTTACATGTATTAAAAGAAACCAGATAAACAAGAGACCCTCAGGATAATATAGTCAGTACCTCAAATTTTTCCTCCTTTGATTGTAAAAGAACTTTCTGATTCTGTGTTGTTTCTTGTATCTGAATATTCGCATATTTTTGCTAAAAGTAAAAAGGATGTTGGTCAAATTCGAATAGATCCCCCAAGAATTGTAATGACTACAGACTTCCAGACCAGTCCCTCAAAGAGCTTACCGAACATCATCCACTAATGAAGAGGAAATTAATAAACAAATAAAAAAATTATTGAATGCTGGAATAATTAATGGTAATTATTCCTCCCCTGTAACTTTAGTTTTTAAAAGAGGTGAAAATAGAAAAAGTAGGTTGTGCATTGATTACTGCAAAGTGAATGCTCTATGTAATACTGATGCTGAACCAATACCAAGAATTGAAACTTTATTAGACAAATTAACCAATGCTAAAATTTTCTCAACCCTGGACCTTGCATCTGGTTACTGGAGCTTACCCCTTCATGAGAAAGATAAACATATACTTACTTTTGGGAGCACTGAAGGCTTATATTAATTCCAAGTTTAAACTTTTGCCTATAAAAATGCACCAGCAATATTTAATCGCACAATTCGCAATATCCTAAGCAAACATAAATTTTCAAAATTTATATGTCACTATGTTGATGACACAGAGGTTTTTTCTAACTCCTTAGAAGAACACTATGATCACCTAAAGCAAATTTTTAACATGTGTCAAGTAAAAAATATGAAATTAAAATTTTCAAAATGTGTTTCTGCAAAAGATAAAATTAATGTTTTGGGTTATGAAGTCAGAGAAGGATACATTTCTCCAGATAATCATAACATTGAAAGCATGAGACCGCCAAAAAATGTATAACAACTTCAATGTTTTCTTCGTTCTGTAAATGTTTATAGTAAATTTATTGATTGTTATGCTAAGATTAGAGAACCTTTAAACAATCTTCTTAAAAAAGATCAACAATGTCAAAAAGCTTTTGAATTATTAAAAATTAAATTAATAACTAAACCTGTTTTTGCAATTATATGATCCTAAATAACCTCTTCAAGTGTTTTGTGATGCTTCGCAAATAGCAATTGGAGCTGTTTTAAAATAACCTGATAGTTCTGGTAAATTGCATTCAGAGTCATATCACTCTAGGACTTTAAGAAAATATGAGCAAAATTATTGTAAAACTGAATTGGAATGCTTGGCTATAGTAGATGCCCTTGATAAATTTTATTATTATCTACATGGGAAATATGCTGCTCCTGTTTGGCTGAAAAATATAAAAATTTGAGGAATCCCTTATTTAGATGGTCTTTAAAATTAAGCATGTGTGATTATGAAGTTAAATAATTAAAAGGGACAGCAAATGTGTGTGGAAGCTAACATATATCAATTATATGTCATAAATTATATGTGAAGCTAACATGTTATCAAGGCATCCTACAGCCCAATATATCCAGCACACTGCGCATTTACTTGAACTAGATGAGATAAAATATTTTCAAAATTTAGTTAGTTTGTATAATTCAAAATATAAAAGAATTGATGAAGTTCTTGTACTCAAAAAGAAAAATTTAGTAAAAATAGTTGTACCTTTTTCTCTCAGGAGAAAAGTTTTGCTAAATGCTCAAGAACAATTTGGACATCCCGGTGCTCAAAAAATGATAAACTTAATTACTCCCCAAAATTATTGCTCTCATATTGATCAAGATATTTCAACTTTTGTCAAACATTGTCATGTTTGCCAACTAAATAAAAAGAAGAGGCAAAAGAGATTTGGTCTTTTACAGCAGACCTCCCCCCCCCCCACCGGATCAAACTTTTGAATGTCTTTCTTTTGATACTGTTGGAGGATTTAATTATTATAATTCTACAAAAAAATGTCTTCATATAGTTATTGTGTCATGCAACTAGATATGTATGTGCTTTTCCATCCAAAAATGAAAATTCTGAAACTTATATTAATATTTTAAAACAAAAGTTTCAAATTCAAATACCATCTAAATTGCTAACTGATAGAAATGGTGCTTTTACCTCATATAGATTCAAAAATTTCCTTAGAAATTACAATAACTAACATTTACTAACTTCCTCACACCACCTACAAACGAATAGAAAATATGAACGTATGAAACAATCTATTGTAACTAAATCAAAGTGTAAAGCTAATTCCTTCCCTACTAACAAACTCCATGGATTAAACTTTTGGAAAAGGTAATAAATGAATACAATTTAACACCACATTTTGTTACAAAATTTCCTCCTGCATATTTGTTATATGGCACTTTACCATATAATCCTCCATTAATTCAAAACCAAGTTTACCCTAAAGTAAAAGAAGCAAGAACATTGGTATACCCTTTGAGGGGCGGTCTATAAAAAACATAAAATTTGAGTTAAAATTCAGCTGATATGAATTAATAATGTTAAAAGGACACAATATCAACTGTAAAATTAATTTTTATTTATTTCCTGATTTTTAAGACCCGGTATAAATAATATACCACCGCCCTTCTAGAACATCTTATTTGTTCCTTCGTTGTTCGTTCGAAGTTCCTGTATTCCTTCGAAGAAATAATAAATACTTTCATAAAAAAGTATATTATTTTAGTTAATTTGGGAAATATTAGGATCACTAAACTCTTTTGAAAAAATGAGGACTTTATGATGTATTTTTAGTGCGAAAATAATAATTAGTGCGAAAATATGTTAATTAATTTAAGTATAACTTTTGTTTATACATATATGATTTTCAAAATTTAATGATAAAACTATGTTATAAACTTAATAATCCAAATTTAGCAGAAAAGTATACGCAGTTTTATTTAAAATAAAAGGGATATATTTTATTGCATATACTGTAAAGATATTTTCTTCCTCACTTACTTCTGAAGGTAACTCCGACCCATCAGAAGGAAACTCTTTAGACCAAACAAGTTTTCTTCAATCGAAAGTCCCCGTGTGGCATTCTTTTAAAAATATTTTTTAGATATATATATATTTAAAAAAAATAATTAAAATTTGATTATAAAGTTACTTTAAATAAAATTAAGAGTAAGCGTAGATCCGTAAGAGTTCAAAAATCAGCCGTCCACGGTAATTGTTCGCATTCGAAACATACCCTCTCACACATATGACGGACAACTGTGTCAAAAAAAAAAAAAAAAAAAAAAAGGTCATCCCTCCTTATTCTGAAGTATTTATGGGTTGTACGCTGAGAGCTATGTTCTTACAAAGCGGGTAACTCTTTGCTGTATTGTATCTTTTGTAATACCTTTCTTCAATGTTTTACGTCTTAGTTTACTTAGATTCTTTGATAAAGTTCACCACTAGAGGCAATGAACCCTTACTGTCGTCCCTCTATTGTCGGCAGCTTTTCGTCTACTTTCATTTCATGCTAACACTATACATCTATTATCGTTTGCAAGTCTCATGTCTATCAACAACACCAATCCCTAATCTGCTGTTTCAAGACAGTTCTATCTTAAATGCCAGAGAAGACTTGCCCTCCGTCTTCACTTTGTTAGATTTTTTTGCAATAGTTTAGGTTTTGAGAAATTCTATTCCCCCTCTGAGCTTTTGTTTGTTGTCTTTTCGAGGGCACGTACAGTTTTGATAAATTTTTGTTAACCATCTAAGGGGCTATTGTTTTAGGTGAAGTGTTTTGGCGTGCCAGATCCCTTTTCAATTTTTTATCGTTTGCTTCATTTTTAATTACATTTATTTTAAATATATTCAATTTAATAATTTTTCATTTGCTTCGTTATTCAATTTACTAATTTATCGTTTCCTTTAATTTTAATGTCAGAAAAGTTTACTATTTTCAATTCATCTAAATTTCATCGTTTACTTTTAATACTTTTATTTAACTGAGTAATTTAATAATAATTATAAAAAAAATCACACCTTAGATGGCTAAATCTGTTCTTTGCTATAGAACTTTTTTCCTGATTTAAATTTCTTTTCTTCGGAGAATAAGTCTGCTTTTTACCTAACAGGCACTTTATAACATATTTACGACCACTGTATTTCACTGTGATAAAGTTAACCGTCACATATCAGTCTGATTCGAAAATTTTAGCGCTGCCATCTGTTGCATTGTAACGTTCTGTGTGGCAGGCAGTATAAATTTTATGCCACTTAGTTTGAAGTATGAAACGAATTCTTCATATATTTTTTTTTGAGTAATTAGCAGTATTTACATAAAGTTTCAAACATGCAGAATGGTTAGCTGATGAAATTAAAATTTTCAATTCATTTCTGAAACATTTCTGTAAGGGATAAAACAACGACTTGTTAGAAACTTTCATTAGATTCAAAGCTATTTTTATAATCATTCTTGATGGTTGTGCCATCTAATTTAAATAAACAACACTATAAGCTACCATTTGAAGATAAATGAGAGGGGAAATAAGGTCTTTTAGAGAGATTTTTAAGGTTCTAAATATGTGGTATAAAAAATATACCACCGCCCCTGAAAGGGCTAAAAGCAATACAATCAAATATCATGATAAAACAAAATTAGATATGATGTTCGTTTTATAGAGTCTCCATTTCAACCGGGTGACAATGTGATGTATGAAGTATTTAACTATCCAAATTGTAGAAAATTATCTCCAGTTTTTTCAGGTCCATATGAAATTGTAAATAAACTTTTTGATGTAAATTATGAAATAACTAAACCAAATGCTATAACCAAGAAATCTACTGATATTGTTCATGTTTCAAAGTTAAGATCTTGTTATCCTCCTGAAGAATTAAAATTAAGTCATGAATAAACAATACTTTAACTCATACAATAATAATGAAAGTAAAAAAAAAATTCGAGATAAAAACCAACGTTTTTATATGGTGGCAAAGTTTATTAAAGAAAATTATTGAAATATTAGTTAAAACTCTTAGTTATTTTTAACTTTAAAATTTACTTAAAAAGAGACATTTGTGAGTGTGTTAAAAAATTCATAATACTCATAAAATCAAAACATGCATTTGAAAGTTTGTAAGTCATTCTATTAAAAAAAATGGGAACCAGAATTCAGAAAAAATTATTGTGATTAGATACGGAGCCAAATATTGGAATCTTTCTTTCTTGCAAATGATTACTGACTGAAAGTCAGCAACCCTTACTATCTCCCCTTTATGAGTTTTACGATACCTCATGTGGCGTCTGAGGAGTTCCCGGTGTTCCCAGAGGGGGAAAGAAATTGTTTTCTCAATCCTAAAAGCGCCGAGAGGCAAGAATATTTTGACTTATTAAAATTATTGAAATATTAGTTAAAACTAGTCGCAAATGTCTAAATATTGAATTGCTTGGCAAGTACGAACGATTCCCAAAATTTCAAAGCTCTAGCTTGATGGGAAGTTGGTTAAATTAACGATCGAAAATTTGATGACACACACACACCAAGTGAAATTCAGAATAACGTTGTAATAAATAAAATTAGTAGCAGTTAAATAATCATAATAATAATAATAAATTTTGCCTTTTTGTCTTTATTTTATCTCCTTCTATTCGCTTACTGTCTTTACTCTTAGGAGTTTTTTTTTTTGGTGTTGTTGAAAAATTCAGTAGTTGTACAGAAGCATATGAGGGTCTACCCAGAGTACTAGAATTAAGTAATCAACTTGTCCAAAATCTGCCTGGTCCCGACCGAAGGCAACTGGAAGAAGTGCGATGCACTTAAGTGAATTTCTAAGTTCTACAAAATTACATTGACCATATAGTGCTTTCGAGCATAGGGACCAGTCTCACATGAATTTTCTTTTGCTCGTGGTTTCTATCCAGTTGATAGGGGGCATGAATAAGCGGAAAGTGACCTTCTTAAATTTTGGCCTTATCCAAATGAGTATTATGTGATTCCTATATCACAATAATTTTTTCTATGGTCCATAAACCACGAGTTACACTTTCTGTAGTTCAAGTACAACCACAAGCAATACAAACAATTTTTTTGATACTTTGTTTTCACATGGAGTGTATTCACACAAATATTTTTTTCCCCTATTGTATGTGTTCATGAAATTTGTACGTTTCTATTTTGTGTTAAACCACATAAATGCTGTATACAGATAATTTTACATTATATTTCTTTTTTTTCTTAATTTTTAAGTATTTTATCTATTTGAATATTTGATGGACTGCATAAACATTGGTATACATTCCTATTTAGGATTAGACTTTTACTTTGTGACTGAAAACATCAACTTAAACATCAGCTTAAAATTGTTTTATCTAAATTTATGGTATTTGAGATATATTACTTTATTCATGTTTCATATAATTCATTGTAACATGTTAATGTTTACCTTATATATTATTATTTGAGGTGATATTTTTGTGTGGTAACATTTCAATTAATTGATGTTTACATAACCTATTCATATGTATTTTTAAAATTTTCAAGTCATTTTTTGGAATTTGCTGTGTTTATGAAAATGAACGGATTTTTAGGGATCACTCTTTTCAAGTAAAAATTTCGGGTATAATTCTCAATCTAAATTTTCAGAGTTTTTGTGGACTCGTCGATAAGGTACGATTGTGTGTAAGGGCCCAACACACATCTGCGTCTTGCGTAGGGAGGAAATTTGTAATAATTTAACTTAGTTCCTATTAATTTCTCTCAGTAATAATTTATATCCCTAAATTTCCTCATTGTCTACAATAAAAGATAGTGCTCATTCTTATTTCCTGATACAATTTCATTTTCTTTTTAATTTATGCAATCACGCGTTCTTAAAAATTCGCAGAATAAGCAGATCTCACGCCTCCAGACTCGTAGGGATGATCCGAACCAGACTTTAAGTCTACACTTATATTCCCTTGAAACCTCTCCATCCAGACCACGTGGTCCCTGACGTTTAAAGTGAAATTTCCCTGGTATATAAATCAAAACACAGAGAAAAACTCTATCTTGTCGTTATACTTATGCTGTCTTAATCTGTATCCAAATGCGGAGTTGTATAATTCCCACCTTCTGGAAATGGTCTCTCTCTCCGCTACAATAAAATAATTCTACGAAAGACAAATTGGCATCTACTCTTGTTTTATAGAAATTAATTAAATAGTAATAGTTAAAAGTAAATTACTTTGCATATATATATATATATAGCGATAGAGAGAGAGAGAGAGAGACATACACTGGTGTTCAAAATTAAGAGAAATTTCCTATTTGGTCGATTATCTCTAGAACTACTGAACAGATTTTAAGGAAATTTGTTATGTACATAGGGTTGATATAACACAAATAAATAAATAAATAAACCCCATTCAACAGTTATAATACACACCAATTATCTTGTGTAACATTAATCGGAGTCGGAAGGCACGAAACAGCAGTTGCCGAATAGAACAAAAAAAAAAAAAAAAAAAAAAAAATGGTTAATAGGCGGTATGGTCCCCTCTTACTGATGTGTAGGTCTTGCAATGTGTTTTTATGCTGGAGATAAGAGAGTTTATGAGTGTCTGTGGCAATTATTCCCCTCGTTCAGCAACGCTGTTTTCAGGTCTTGGATGATTCTCGGAAGATGTTTGCGAATTGCAATTGACCTCCCTAAAGTATCACATGCATGCCTTATAGGATTGAAATCTGGAGATCAGGCTGGGGAATCTCCATCAGGCGAATATCCTCTCTTTCCAGAAATTCGGCAACTGGCTGAGCTCTATGTGACCTCACGTTGTCACCCATTAAAAGGAAATCAGGACCAACTGTACCCTTGAAAAGGTTAACATAGGGCTCCAGGACCTCATACCTTTACCTCTCAGCAGTCACAGTGCTTCTTTCAAAGACATGGAGGTATGTGCGACCATCCAAAATGAGGCTTGCCCAGACCATCAAGCCTCCGCTTCCGTAATGGTCGATTTATTGGACATTGGAGGGCAGGTAGCGGGTCCCTGCTTCTCTCGATATGAAAGTACGGCGAAAATCACTAGTTAGGCTGAACCAGGATTCATCCGTGAAGAGAACGGTCATCCATTGATTCATGCTCCAATCTGTAAGATATCTGCATCATTTTAAGCGAACTCTCCTGTTCGTAGAATTAAGCGGGACGCAAACAACAGGTCTGGTTGCAAATAGCCCTCTCTTCTGGAAACAGTCACCCTTGAAACTCGGGTTATTGAGGCTGCATACAACTCTTTTGAAAGACCTAGAAGCAGTAGTACCCTTGTTACCCCCAGCAATAGTGGACAAATGGTGATTTTCTCAGGCCGTCAAGGCTCTTGGGCGATCTTGCCCAGTCTTTCTTTTGACGGAACTGGTATCCTTAAACTGTTTTCATAAGTTGGACACGACGCTGAATGTTAAATCGAATTCTCTTCAAATCTGGTTTTGAGACTGGACTGCTTCTAGCCTTTCCATAATTCGCTACCTCATTCCGTCATCTAAACATTGGTCGTTACTCACTTTTACTGTTTGAATTTTAATTTAAGTGATCAATGCAAAAAAACATCAAGAAATTCGGCGAAATGCGCTAGCGAACGAAATGTTGATTTTGGCACGTGCGCTTATAAATCCTGTTTTTCGACTAGTTCTGCCCGCCCCATACATGTATACCATTACGAATTCGACGTACAAGAATTGTATCTTGGTTTCGAAGCAGTATTTTTACATTTCGTGCAATTATTTTCATGAAACTCGACAAAATATCTAAATTCTCTTAATTAATCTCTTAATTAAAAATATGTTTCTTAATTCTCTTAATTTATAACACTAGTGTTTATATATATATATATATATGGGTTTGTAGAAGAAACACCCGATCATAGAGGGTGCTGCCTCTGCTACTGAAGGGAGCCCGCTCTTAAAGGAGAGTCAACTGTAGTCATCGGAACGAGGAAGACGCCCTTGTTGATAACTCAAGACGATTTATGATTTAAGACGCTGAAGAAGTTTGTTTTAATGTTTTTAAATGTTATTGAAAAATGTCTTGTCTTGTGTGTGTAATAATCGTAAATGTGAAACGTCAATATTAAATGTGCTTAAGTCAAAAGTTTGATTCTTCAATTAGAATAATTAGCAACATCGGCCATCCCACAAATCAGTGGGATGTAGGCGCATTATTGAATGTAAGCACATTAGGACTCGATTATAATATAAAAATAGTGATAGTGTAGGACTCATGATGAAATGGTGAAAATGGAACTGAAAAAAAAAAGGATAATTGTGTGGTAACTTAAAGGATAAATTCAAGACTTTAAGGTGAGTTTGATTTATTCTTATTTGCTAATTTAAATATGAAGACTGACGATATTAATGTAATAAGCGATGTTCTGAAGAATCTCAAGAAAGAAAAAATTAAAACTGTACATAAGTTCATTTTTTATATAGATGGTGATGCTAAAAATATGGAAAGAATAAGAAACTTCACTGGTTTCGAATTCACAATAAATGACTCTAATTTAAGTCTAAATTAAAAACTATTAAGGATGCTTTTTTATTAAATGAATTGATTAACATTTGTGATATTCTGAATATTGCATTCCAAGCAACAAAAACCGAAATAATCAAGGAAATATTAGTTTTGTCAAATGATGTTAACTCGCTCTATCAATATATTCAAAAATCGAATGAATCTGTATCGGAAAGCGAAACGGGAGTAGAAACAAAAACAAAACCCATCAGAGCAGAGCCAGAACATTAATAAGTCAGCAACTTATTCTGAAGAGCGGTGCTATGATTATGGCGCCACTCGAAATCAAAACATCTCTATAAGCTTTTCAGACGTTGAAAGTATTACTTCCTCTGTTAATGGTGAATTGCATGAACACATTTCAGTTTGGTTCGAGCAGTTTGAGAGCACTGCGAATATTTTTAATTTATCTGACCTACAAAAGTTTATTTTCGCTAAATGATCGCTTGGTGGTTATGCTTTATTATTTGTTAGAAGTACATTGAATATTACATCATACCAGGAATTAAAACGTGTGTTGATAGATGAATTCGAGGTCACTACTAATTCAGCCCAATGGCATGAAATATTGAATAAGCGTAAAATGAAAGAAGATGAGTACATACTGGAATATTATTTTATAACGAAAGAGTTGGGTAATCGAGGGAGAATTGACGATGCCGTGTTAATGCAATATATTATAAGAGAAATTAACGATAGAAATGAAAATAAATTAGTTTTGCGTGGTTGCAAAGACTTACGTGAATTTCACGAAAAATTAAAGATTTATGATGTTATAAAAATGATTTTATGAGAGAAAAAGCAAATGTAATTTTAGTAAAATAAAAAACTAAAACCAGATAATTTTGAAAATCATAAGCGATCAATTAATTATGATCAGAATTCTAAATTTTGTTTTAATTGTGGTGGTAAAGGACATTTATCTAAATTTTGTTCACATAAGAATGAAGGTTTAAAATGTTTCAGATGTCAAAACTTTGGGCATAAAGCGTCTGAATGTTCGGAATTAAATATGGAAAAAAAATCCAATGATAACGTAGAATCTCTCAATATTACGAAACACACAAATCTGTTTAAAATGGTTCGTTTCGGTAATTTAAATATTAACTCGGTGATAGATATTGGAAGTCAAGCTACGTTAATTTCTAAAAATATATTTGAACAGTTAAATATTTATGATCTGAATCAGTGTAATTCAATTTTATCGGGATTAGGAGATTGCAAAATAAAGTCCATATGTTTAGAAACAAAAAAATATTAATTAAGTTTTTCGTTTGATCAGATCAGGTATGTACTTATTCTTAAAAAATATCAAAATTTGACATACTTTTTCTGTCGTTCCGGGGAGCTGGTGCTTTATATCCTTAGTTACAAACAAAACAAACTCATCATCTTATGTAAATGAAAACTCTGCACTTCCTTGTAAATAAAAATATATATTGACATTAATTACAACTGTTACACATCACTATAAGTCACAACACAGGTTACATAGTAGAGCAAAAAGCGTTCTCTCGTTTAAGTTCTAAGTTCAAGTTCATTCAATTTTTACGCTGCTCACTTCAAACAACAGCGTCCTCTGGCGAGAGTCACGTGGTTTCAGCTGGGAAAGTATTCAGTTCGGAACACTCCCCCCCTTTGAGTTTCGGGGCACATAGAACCGAAACTCAACTTTTTATGGACTGAATCTCGATGGTGGTCGAACTATCCATCCAGCTTTGGAAGCAGCAGGAGCAGAGTCAGGATTGTCCAGTCCTTCTGCATGATTCTAAGGAGTATCTGGAACCTTGTCCTTGTTGGTGACGTTTTCTCCATACAGTTCCAATGAGCACAGTTTTCGTATTTCTTTAACTCGGTTAGTCAGAAAAGTCATCCAAGGGATTTCTTTTTTGATCAAAAACAGAGCGTTCATTGTCACTAAAGAAAATTGATTCATCTTTCCATTTACGGAATATTTTAATGATATCTTCATATAATTTTGAATCCCAAGAGATTCCCAATTCCCAGCATCTCTGAAGGAGCAATTTAGAGATTAATGTTATAGGGCAAGTAAACCCTATATGATAGAATAGCTGGAGTACCACAGACAGAATTTTCCTTTTAGTAATTGGTTCATCCATGTTTTACATTTTATTCAGCTCGCAAGACAAAGTGTCATCTCTCAAATTCCATGTAAGACCTAAAACTGGTACTTCATTTTCGTAATCTGAGCTTTCTAGTAAAAATTCGTTTAACTCAGAAATGTAATTATTGTTCCATCCACGTAATTCAAATTTAGATGGTTTCAGAATTCTTTGAGATTCTGGTCTAATTTGTTTTAACTCCGAAGCAGAATCTAATCTTGAAACACAATTATCGACATACATCGAGTCTTTGAGTATCATGGCAAGACCTTTTAAAGCTTCTCCTACCTGATCTAATACATGATTCAAAACAGCTGCAAGTAGGAAGGGACTGCATGATATTCCGAATACAACCCTACAATGCTTATACGTGATTGTCTTTTGCGGATCTCCATCCTTCCACCACATAAACCGCAAATCATCTCTATCAGACTCGTTCAGCATTATTTGTAAAAATGCTTGCTTTATGTCTGAAATAACTCCAATTTTCCTCCATCTAAATCTATTTAGAATAGCTGGGATCGTTTTTATAAGATTCGAACCCTTTTCAATGCATTCATTAATTGATACAGAGTTTCTAATTTTAGTGGATCCGACAAATACGAGACGTACCTTAATTGTTGAGGTGCTTTTAAATACTGCTCTGTGTGGCAGATAACGTGCACCTATACCTTTAGAAATGTCATTGTTCTGATTAATTTGTTCAATGATACCTTCTCTTTCATACTGATTAAAAACTTGTTGATATTCATTTAATCGATTTGCTAATTTTAGGGATCGCACTGTATTTCTTAGCCTTTTTTGGGCCATTTCTTTATTATCATGTAAAGGAGGATGTCCATCTAACCTGGGTAGATTCACCTTATATCTGCCAGTAATGTCTCTGCTAACGGTTTCTCTGAAATGTTTCAAAGCAAGTTGTTGGGTCCCTGTTTTAGAGCGTTTTTCGCTGCTATCGTCTATACCCAAAGTGTCTAACTTCCAGAGATTAGTAATTTTAGCATCATTTACATGTAATGACAATACTAACAGTGAGCTATTTGTGGATGGGCCCTTTATATCAGATTTACCCATTACAGTCCACCCTAGGAGTGTGTGTAAGGCAACCAAACCTCCTGAAAGATGTTTTACATTCCCCGTTAACAATTTCCCTGCGTAATCGGCTCCAGTCAGCAAATTAATCTCGCAAGAATTTTTCTCATATAGACAGGATTTCTTATTCCTCATTGCATCACTAATTAAAATACTTAAATCTTTTAATTGTTTCAAACTATTATCATCATTCATTCTAGACAAGGAAGCACAAGTTTTCTTTTCATCTAAGACTTCTAACTCACAATTATAGCTTCCGTTGACATTTGAAAGATTAATATGGTATTTTTGATGGTTTTCGGCTCGTTCAATTCCACCGAATAAACCATGATTTACAGTTTCCTCTCCTAACCCCTTTAAGTTCATCTTTCTGGCGATAAATTTTGTAACATAAGATCTCTGGCTACCCATATCTATTATAACCCTAATCAAATGTTTAAAATTATATTATTTAATATAAACTATATAAGTCCGAAGATAAACTTCCCTAGAGTGAGTGAGTGAATGTAAAGCTTATTGGCGCAAGAGCCAGATATGGCAATGCTGCGCCAAACAAGATTAAACTGTGGTCTAGACGGGAAGTCGAAAAAAAGATAAAAAGTGGTTGACAAGAAGGAGGGTCGAAAATAGAGTAGGATCGCTATGGTAACCCGGGAGTGAGTCACCCGTGTTTACCAAAGACAGTAAACCCCATGGGAAAGAAAAAGACCACTAAGGTGCCTCGGGGTCATGATGCCCGTACTAAACTTCCCTGGAACAACTATTATTCGAAAGCGTAGTGTTTTCAATAACTTCCTTAATTCGGGATTCTCATTTTTAAAATGTTTATTTTCTTCGTAACACATAATATCAGCATGTCTTTTTCCACAAATCGTACATTTTACTTTTGTTTTACAAAAAAGAACTTATGTGTCCCGGTTTAATACAGCGAAAACAAAAAGCTTTTTTAATTAACATCGATTTGCGCTGTTTAAGTGGTAAACTCTTCTTCAATTCGCAACTTATACTAACATGAGATGAGTCTTCACAGAACAGACACTCAGATTTCGCGGCGGAATTATGTACAAACAACTGACTGACAGCTGCTGCTTTGGTCCCTTTTCCCCTCTTAAGACTGGGTTTGGCTTTTTGCCAACTCACAGTATTAACACTTTGTGGGATATGAGAGTGCGTATTTTGAATATCTTTTTTTTAAATATAACTCCGTCTTTTCTTTCTTGATTAGCTACTAGTTTAAAAATTCAATTAAATTCTTTACGGAATATTATTCTCCGAATTCTTTCTGAAATTCAAATACTTAATCATTTGGCAGTGCTTTTAGAATTACTGGGGATAATAAAGTACTAAAAGTATCTGATGCGATGTATAATGATTCTAAACTTCTAATATGAATCTGAATTTTATCAAATAGTTGCCGCAAACTTTTTACGTCATTTGAACGCTTAAGTGGGGAAATTTCTAATAACTGATTCATATGGGTGTTTATTAAAGTTCCTTTTCTGCCGAATCTCTGTTCTAACAAATTAATATCTTTAACATAATTTTTGTGAGAAATAGAGAAACCGCCGATAGTTTCCAAAGCTGTTCCAGTTAAATGGGCTTTTAAATAATTAAATTTACTAACGTAACGTAGATGTACTGTTATTGTCACAGCTTGAAAAGAATCAAGCGTTAATATTCAATTGTAACTATAATGCCAGCTACCTTTAAGTTTCTTATGTATTGTTTCTACTTATGGCTGAGTGGCAACAACCAGATTGTAACGTTTTTGGGTGTGGTTTGTTTACTTCCTGTTTTGAGATGCTCTGTTGACAGTCGTTTGTTAGCAATGTTTAGATAAAACTAATGTTGAAGCTTGTTAATTAATTAAAGAATTTTTTTATACCTTGTCTTGAATTCATCTGGAGAACTTGTAGCTCATTGGAGTGACTCCTTTTAGTATAGAAGGCGGACGTATATTTAATTTTGACTCTGTTATTAACATTTGTGGCGTAAAGTGACAGGACACTTGTGCCAATTATAAATATGTTTCAAGCAGCCGAAGGATTTTGAAAAGAAGATTTTTTTGTACGTCACCGAAGAAATTGGTGAGACAATACCTCAAAAAATTACAATATCTGAACTTAAAGAAATTATTTTGAAGAGTAAGGAGTATTCAGAAGATCCAGTTTGTTACTAGTATTTTAGTAGCGACTGTCAACGAACGTAAGCAAAAGGAAGTAGAAAAACAAAAACAAGTAGAATATATAGAGAGGGGAAGGCAAAGACAACACGAACTGGAGTTGGCGAGAATTCAAACAGTGTCAACAACTACAGGTGAGTCTTAAATCCTATTAACTCTGGTGCTAAACGGAAGTTTAATCTACTAAAATTAGAATTTAGACAGTTTAGTGGAGACATTAAAGATTGGCTACCTTTTTGGGGCCAATTCCAGCAAATCATAATGATGAAGATATTGCACCTGAAAACAAGTTCCAATATCTTATTCAAGCTACGGTTATGGGATCTCGAGCACGAGAAGTTGTAGAAAGTTTCCCTCCAACTGGAGCTAACTATTATAAAGCTGTCGACAGTCTAAAAGCTCGATTTGGCAGAGAGGAACTTTAGGGGAGGTTTATGTGAGAGAGTTATTAAAATTTTTATTATATCAGTGCAAAAGCATGAAAAAATATCAATGATATCTCTGTATGATAAGTTAGAATCGTACCTTAGAACCTTAGAGACACTTGGAGTAACCACCGATAAATGTGCTTCAATACTTTCCCCATGGTTGAGTTTTGTTTCCAAGAAGAGTTACTGAAAGAATGGGACAGAAGTGCTTCTTCTATTGCCCCAGCTGATGCTAAAGAGAGGTCAGCTAATTTGATGTCTTTTCTCAAGGCAGATACTGAAGCAGAGGAAGGGATAAACTTAGCAGTGGCTGGTTTTGGTCTGGGAGAAAATGAAAAGCACCCATTTTATAAGAAAAAGGGAAGGGAACCCGAGAGTAAAATGCCTACAGCTGCCAGTTTGCTGACTACATCCTCAAAAGATGTAAAGAGGTTATGTGTTTTTTGTTCAGGTAAACACTCAAGCTCTGACTGTTTTTCTGCTATGAATATGAGCTTATCAGAAAGGCAGAGCGTCTTAAGAGACAAACAGTGTTGCTTTGCATATTTGACCGCAGGGTACTCCTTTCGTAATTGCAAAGCTTTTTTGAAATGTGTAGTATGTACTAAAAAACAAGTACCCCTAATGTGTGAGACTCTGGATGCACGAAATAAAGAATCGAATAAAATTGATGGAAATGGTGCAAATTCAGAAATCAATATGTCTAACTTCACTGGTGGCCCAAGGGTATTCCTTCAAACCTTGAATATAAAACTGGCATCAGGAAACAAAGAAATCCTTGTTAGAGCATTCCTAGATTCTGGCTCCCAAAAAACATATATTTTAAAGAAATTGTTAGAAGAGATGCGGTATGTCCCCATAAGAAAAGAAACTCTTGTACACTCCTTGTTTGGAGGACATCAATCAGACAAGTATGAACACACCTGCTATATAATTAAGTTAAGAAACCCAGAAAACAATGTGACCTGCAACATGGAGGCTTTGGACCAGCCATATACATGCAAGAATATTATGCCTGTTAGTTCAGGACCATGGATTAAGGAACTTCAAAATATGAAAATGAATTTATCAGATGTTGGGAATGAGTCTCAACCCATTCAAATATTACTTGGAGCTGATGTTGCTGGAAAACTTCTAACTGGTCAGCTTAAAGTTTTGACCTATGGACTAGTAGCCTTAGAAACTTTTCTGGGTTGGACTTTGTCATTTAAAGTACCTGGAAGTAAATTATCTTCAAGCAATGCTATGTTGGTTACTTCCCTTTTGATGTAAGAAATGAACATAGCAGAAATGTGGAAATTAGATACCCTAGGTATACAAGATCCTTCCGAGCAAAGATCAAAAATGGAACTTCGTGAAGCCACAATGGATCACTTCTTAAGAGCAATCAAGGTGGATGAAGATGAACGCTTTGTTGTTAATATTCCATGGCTTGATGGTCATTTGCCCTTACCAGATAATTTTAATTTAGCATTAAAGGGGTTGCATGTGACAACTCGTAAGCTCAACACTGATAAACTGTATGTTGCCTATAACCAAGTTTTCAAAGAATGGGAACAAGAAGGCATTATTGAAGAGGTTCCCAATGAAGAAATGAAGTTCTCTTGTCACTACTTGCCTCATCGACATGTGGTAAAGGAGAACAGCACAACTAAAATTAGGCCTGTCTTTAATGGCTCTTGAAAACAAAAGGGAACACAAAGCCTTAATGATTGTGTTAAAAAGGGATTAAATCTGATAGAAGTAATCCCTTCTTTATTAGTCAGGTTTCGTATGTATAAGTTTGGTGTCACAGCTGATATTTGTAAAGCATTTTTGCAAAACGGTCTCTGTAAAAGTGATCGAAATTTCTTGCGATTCCTTTGGCATGGAGCAGACGGAAGTCTGAAGCATTATCCTCATCTCAGGGTTGTTTTTGGTGTTTCTTGTAGCCCTTTCCTGCTTGGATTAACTATCCAATACCATTTAGGAAGAAAATTAGATTAAACCCAGAAAGGGAATGCAAAGTACCCTGAAGACATTATCAGGCAACTTTTACATAGTTTCTACTTGGATAATTGCTTGACTAGCGTTCAAACTAAGTCAGATTTACATGTATTTATTAGAGTTACCACAGAGCTGATGGCAGAGAGAAAATTTGAATTGCGAGGGTGGGAGTACACTGACCCATCGAAGCACATAACAAGTCTAACAAACCTTCTGGGATGATTTGGGACAGACACTCCGATACTATTTCTATTAACATTCCTGATATAGAGGAAGAAACAAATCAAATAATTACTAAAAGATAAATTTTAGCTGCTTCTCACAGAGTTTTTGATCCTGTAGGGATAACAAGCCCGGTATTATTGCATCCAAAACTCTTGCTCCAATATCTGTGGAAATTAAAAAGTGGCAGGGATGAGGAAGTAGACTTAAAAACTCGTCAAGAGTTTCTGACATGGTTAAAAGATCTTGAGTATTTGAGGCTTGTAATGGTGCTAAGATGGTTGCACTGTGATAAAAGTCTCAAACACATATCACTACATTTCTTCTGTGATGCAAGCAAGTTTGTCTATTCTACAGTAGCATTTCTGCGAATTCATGGTGAAAGCTGTATTCATGTGTAACTGGTTCAGTGTAGAGTTAGAGTTGCCCCTTGTGGGAAAAAAGAAACAACTATTGCTAGACTAGAACTTCTTAGAGAAACAATTGCTGCACATCTTTCCTCCAGTATCCGGAAGGAGTTTCAAACAGACAATGTTTATTTCTGGACTGATTCCACTACAGTACTAGCGTGGATTAGGAGAGAAGATCATTGGGGTATATTTGTGCAAAATCGTGTTACAGAAATTGGAAAGCTGACTCCTGTCAAAGCATGGAGACATGTATCAGGCTCCTTGAATCCTGCAGACCGACCAAGTAGAGGCTGCTCAGCACGACAGTTGTGCAATTCAAAATGGTGGGAGGGTCCCAGTTGGCTTTATCTCCCACCTGGCCAATGGCCTTTTAGTGATAAAATAATTGCTAATGAACAAGAAGTTAATAGTGAAAGAAGAAAGCAAATTATATCTTCCATGATAAATATTGAATCCACAGGGATATGGAGTAATCGTTTATCTTCATACAGTAAGAACATCAGAGTGATAGCATGGATTCTACGTTTTGCTCATAATGCTTCATGTAAAAACCGGTTGGAAGGTAAATTGGATTATGAGGAATTCAGAAAAGCAGAGATACTAGTGTTTAGGTCTCTACAATTAAAAGCCTTTCAAGACGAAAAATTTCGGATGAAAATGCAATCTTTTAAAGATGAAGAAGGGCTTTTGAGGGTCAGGACCAAACTGGTATATAGTGATGAAAATGAAGATTTCAAGTTTCCAGTTTTGTTATCAACCTGTAGTATAGTCAAGGAATTAATCCGTGAGGAGCATAGAAAGGTTATATGCATGCTGGTCCTTCATTCTTACTCTCCATACTTAGGGAGAAGTTTTGGACCCTGAAAGCTAAAAGACTGATAAAACTAATTATCACTGAGTGTGTGGCGTGTAGGCGATACAAATCTAAACCTGTTGATGTTCCATTCGCTCCGCTGCCATGAGACAGAGTTACTCAGACAAAAGTTTTTCAGGTCACTGGTGTAGATTATGCTGGTCCTCTTTATCTGAAGTCGAAAAGAAAAGCTTGGATAGTTTTATTTACATGTGCTGTGTACCGAGCAGTACATTTTAAATTAGTACAGGCTCTCACTGCAGAAGCTTTCATTCAAGCTTTGAGACGTTTCATTGCACGAAGAGGAGGAGTTTCAGTTCTTTACTCTGATAATGGCAAGAACTTTGTGGGAGCAAGCAATGCTTTGAGAACTTTAGAGTGGGACAAAATTGTGGAATACACAACTACTCAAGAAATTACTTGGAAATTTATTCCACCCACTGCAGCATGGTGGGGTGGATGGTGGGAGTGGATGGTGAGTATCCTCCAGGAGCTTCTGCGTCGAGTATTGGGACGGTCTGCTGTAGATTATGAAGAGCTTACCACAATCTTATGTGACTGTGAAGCTGTAATAAATGCTAGATCTCTGACCTACTTGCACGATGATCCAGCTGAATTAATACCTTTAACTCCTGCAATGTTTATTCATGGAAATAACAACAGTGAAACGCCGGATCTTGACAGTATGGATCGAACATCTTATATAAAACGTTTCAAATACTTGCAGAAGTTACGTGAAAATCTTAAACAAAGATTCAGAAAGGAGTACCTTGCTCTTTTGGTCCACAAGGGAATCAGAAGAAAATATGACTTAAACGCTGGCGATGTTGTGCTAATTGGACATGACAATGTTCGAAGGATTGATTGGCCTCTTGGAGTAATCTTGGAGATCTATCCTGGAAAGGATGGAATTCCTAGAGTTGCAAGATTAAGAACCTGTCAGGGTGAGAGACTTTTCAAGAGTAGACGTCCTTTTCAAAGACCGTATCCATTAGAAGTGTCCTCAAAAACTGAAATCGATGCTTTGAAGATGACTTCGAGGGAAATTGACTTGCCATTTGAAAGCACTCACAACTCTTCCCTTGAGAACTCTGATACCTCTGGTGTGATGCCTCTTACTAAAAGCAGATCAGGAAGAACCTTGCGTATTCCACTTGTGAACTGTTATTTTGTGCTTTATGTATAATTTAAGATTTTGATTTAATTGTTAAGATGTGCAATTTTTTTTTCTTTCTTTGTCATATAACTAATCAATTCCATACTAATTGTATAAATTTATTTTTTGAATTCATTGTTTTAAATTCTAAATTGCAAAGTTCTGTTTATAAAATTCACTTTGTAAGGTTTGAGTATGTTGCAGCTTGAAAAGAATCAAGTGTTAGTATTCAATTGTAACTATAATGCCAGCCACCTTTAAGTTTCTTATGTATTGTTTCTACTTATGGCTGAGTGGCAACAGCCAGAATTGTAACGTTTTTGGGTGTGGTTTGTTTACTTCCTGTTTTGAAATGCTCTGTTGACAGTCGTTTGTTAGCAATGTTTAGATAAAACTAATGTTGAAGCTTGTTAAATAATTAAAGAATTTTATCATACCTTGTCTTACATTCATCTGGAGAACTTGTAGTTCATTTGAGTGACTCATTTTAGTATAGAAGGCTTCCGTATATTTAACTTTGACTCTGTCATTAACAATTATGTATCGACATTTCGTAAGAGTTCCAAAATGTAAGCCATTCACATATATTACCTGAAAATTTTGGGATAATTATTTTCGGTAGTTTGCTGTTGATTATTTGATTTTTAACATCATTTTCTCGTGCTGAATGATTGAGGGAATTAGGAGGGTTGTGAATGCCTTTATTTTGATTGAAACTTCGCAAATATTTATTTGCTCTAAATCTCCACGTTACAATTTTTTCACGGTATTCTTCATCTAATTCTAATTCTTTATCCAGATGCTCAGGTTTCAATAACTTTTCTATATTAGAATCAACTAATTTGAGAGAATCGATTTTATCATTTAATTGTTCTATATAAAGTTCAATTTCGCTCTCTTCAGCAGTTACTTCGGTTTTTTGAATATCTAATCAAATTTTAAAAATAAGTTTAGTAACTGACGTTCTTAGTGTTCTGCGCTTCTTTTTGCATAACTGAATGAGTTCAGAGTTTTCGGTGGTCATTTTATTACAACTATCAAATTTATCAAATATGATAATCAAAATATATTCAAATATATCACTTTAATCTCTTATATTTGTATATACAAACTTTAAAACACAAACTCTAATCCTGGCAGGGATGCCATGTTAAGAAACAAAAAAAAATATATTAATTAAGTTTTTCGTTTTTTCAGATTAGGTATGTACTTATTCTTTAAGAATATCAAAATTTGACATACCTTTTCTGTCGTTCCGGGGAGCTGGTGCTTTATATCCTTAGTTGCAAACAAAACAAACTCATCATTTTATGTAAATAAAAACTCTGCACTTCCCTGTAAATAAAAATATATATTGATATTAATTACAACTGTTACACATCACTATAAGACACAACACAGGTTACATAGTAGAGCAAAAAGCGTTCTCTCTCGTTCAAGTTCTAAGTTCAAGTTCGTTCTATTTTTACGCTGCTCACTCCAAACAACAGCGTCCTCTGTCAGGAGTCACGTAGTTTCAGCTGGGAAAGTATTCAGTTCGGAACAACCATAGATATATTTACCGGAGAAATACAAATAGATAACTTTAAGTGTTCTACTGATATATGTGTCGTAGAGAATGGTGCTATACCGCATTATGCTATTATAGGACTTAATGTAATTTTGCAAGGTGAAGTTATAATAAATGTAAATGGATTTACAATAAAAAATAAGTCTCCGTGTGAAGAAAACAATATTTTATCAGTTTTGCCAATTAATATTAATTGTGATGAAATTGAAGAAAATATAGGTTATATTATTTCAAAAAACATCAAAGATGAAAAGCGTCCATCTATATTAAATTACCAACCGAAGAAGATTAAATCAATTAACATAGAATTAAATATTTTAACCGAAAATAATGAGCCAATATATCAACGACCGCAACGTTTACCTTTTTCGGAAAATAAGATTGTTGATGCTCAATAACTGAAGGATTAAAACAGAGAATTATAGAACCTTATTTTTCAATGAATATATATACCAAACGTACTGAACAATTAAAAGAAATTATTGAAGCCGAATTTCATGCTAATTTTAAAAAACAGCGTAACAATCTGTGACGTTGGGCTATTCGCGGTTTCTCTTCACTAACCTTGGAGACATTTAATTAAGATTGATTACTTTTGCTAAACAACCTTTGCCCAACCAAAAATGAAATGTGATTTCGTAAAACAAGTAGAAAAGAAGTGAAGCACGAGAGTTAAGAAATATATAAACTCAGACTGAGAGTCGCGATAGAGAGGATGACAGAGGTTGAAAGTGAGGTAGAAAGAGGTTGAAAGAAAAATTGAAGTAGGAGGTTGGAGTTGAATGATTCGAGAATTTGAGATTGAGTTATTCTAGTGTTCAACAATTGTTCCAGAGTCGGAGTTGCATTCGAGGAAGGCTTAGTGGTAAGAGTCAGTTAGATTATTACTGGTAGATTGAGTTAAGACAATAAGGATCTTGTCCGGGAGAACATTCATAATTGTTGTTATATTAACAATTAGTTAATAAATTGCGTAATTATTGTTCTAACGTCTCTTTGATTGACTTATTGATTCTTAGTGTTTAAACATTGAGTTTAGCTATGGCACAAGAGGCAACCCGGAATGGGCAGCCGTCACAAATCTACGAAAAGATGCCAAAAAACAAAAGATTGAAAGACCAATAGCTAATTGTGTACAAGAAAACAGAAAAAAAAAGGAAAGGAAAAAGGATTTCTTCATACAATTCATAATGATGATTTACCTTTACATAAGTATCGCACAGATCACCTAGGACCATTTGAAAGTTCTACAAAAAATCTAAATCATCATAGGATTACGACTTGTGCCGAATTCATAAGAAGATGGTGTGTGATAGAAACTATCCTAATATACTTCATTTATTTGACTGTGAATCTACCAATTATGACTTTTTCTCGACTATGACTATTTTCCCCCAAACATGACTGATTTATTTATGTTTTTGAAGACGTTAAAAAAAAAGAAAGAGAGAGAGAAGAGAAAAGTGAAAGCAAGACGACAGTAATTTCCGAAGATGATGATACTTAATAAACGTTAGTGTTTTCCGAAGACAATGATGTTCCAAGATTGAAATGAATGCTGTTCGAATTATCAACTTGTTACTGCTTTGGAATTTTCTCTTTTCATCTTTATTTTTTAGGTTGAGACTATCTTTCTGTTGTTGGAATCAAGAAACTGAGGTCATCTTCTTCCAGAAGGGCCGAGTGTGGGTTTGTTGAAGAAACACCCGATCATAAAGAGCGCTGCCTCTGCTACTGATGGGAGCCCGCTCTTGAAGGAGAGTCAATTCTAGTCATCGGAACGAGGAAGACGCCTTTGTTGATAACTCAAGACGATTTATGATTTAAGACGCTGAAGAAATTTTTTTATAATGTTTTTAAATGTTATTGAAAAATGTCTCGTCTTGTGTGTGTAATAATCGTAAATGTGAAACGTCAATATTAAATGTGCTTAAGTCAAAAGTTTGATTCTTCAATTACAATAATTAGAAACATTGGCCATCCCCCCATATATATATATATATATATATATATATTCTATATATATACAATTTTATACATATTATATATGTGTATGGATCTTATTCTTTAGTTTACTTTTAATGGAACATAAAGTTTCCAATGTTTTCTCATTTCGGATTAGGTTTTGAATGTGTGGTTTATTTTTTCCTTTGCTTATGTTATTTCTTCCACTTGACGTATTTTTATTTTTATTTATATCATGTGGGAGTTCAAGTTGTGTTGTTTTTCAAAACTCAGTTGGTTTTAACGGTTACCATGTGGGCTGTTTTTGATGGATTGCTTTCTAAAGAATCTGCATATCTCATTAAGGGATATGTGCAAAATTCTGTAAAAACTATCACGTTTCACATTAGCTTCCTAATAGATAGGTGGCAGGAATTAACTGGTTCTTGCTAAATGAATGATGATTGTTTGTAGGAGGAACAATTCTCTCCTTCAGAATAGTCTCCATAGGTTTCATTCGTCAGTTAATGGGGATCAGATGATTAGGGCACTCGTGTGGTGACCGGGTGTGAAAGAATAATCCCACTGTAGCCCATTCATGTCGTAAAAGGCAACTAAAATGAGTCCCTATTGTCTGGGGGTATAACTGGACTTCTTGCCCTTGTGGGTTACATTTGTAGGAACCTCAGAGGCTTGCCTTCGTTTGGTAGGTACGGGTATCGTGACCCCGAGACACCCTAATTAACTTTTTCTTTCCTATAGGTTTTTCTGTTTTTAGTAAGCAACGTGCCCCGGAAATACTCTAGCGATCCTTCTCTATTTTCGACCTTCCTACTTGTCAACCAATTATCTTTTCTTAAAATTTTTTCAAACTTCTAGATCATTGCTTTACCTTGTTTGGCGCAGCATAGCCACATATTGCTCTTGTGCCATTAAAACACAATTACTCATTCAGATGATTGAGGTGATAACAGAGGGATATACTTCTCGAAACTGTGTTTTAATGTAATTATGTGCATATATGTGCAATATTTTATACTACTTATTGCTGCAAACAAGTTCCTGTTACCTTGAGGTGTTTATATTTTTCATTGTTTTTGATAGAACATGCGTTGTTGATCAATATTTCGCATATTATTGAGAATAATCAGTGTTGATTCAGAGGTAAAATAATATAGTTCCTTTTAATTTCACAAAGACAAAATGGTTTACAAAGTTTTCATATTATCAGAACTTTTAAGACATATTTTTTAATTGAGTAAAGAAAATGCAAATACTGTTTTCTCTTAATTATTGGAAAATTTATAGTCAAATGACTTAATAAGGGATTATAATATTTTTAAAGTATAGCTGATCTAAAAATGATGAGCAATAACATTAAAATTAAAAGTATTATTATTCGTCAGTTCTAGAAACTTATTCATGAGGGAGAATTGGAATATCAAGAAATGGGGGAGAAAAAGCTAAGAAATAAGAATAGGCAACCGATTTTGAAATTATATCAAAATTATTTGCAAAATTGATAATCTACATAAAAGGTTAAGATAGTATGACCAACCAGATATGTTAGAAAATATGTTGCTTTTATCTTTTCTTGTATGAGACATTTTGGAAAAAAAGGAAAGAAAAAGAAATTGGCATATATATATATATATATATATAAGAAGCAATAGTATTTTAGATAGCTTATGAAAATAAATATTAAAAAAAAGATGTTTATACTCACATATAATATTTTATAAACAAAGGATATACGAGAGCTGTTTTTTTTTTCGACCTCCGATCGCACATTATGAAGACCAGGAATGCGGCAGCTTGCTGGTGTGCACAATAGGCTACTGCGTATCTCCCCTTATACACGCTTTGTCATTGCCGAGTCCAACACACCCTTTCTTGCTGAACTGCAATCACGTAAACATGGCTGTCTCTATTGATTCTCCCCCCAAGTGTGAATTGCGAAGTGTTATTCGTTTCTTGCAGGCAGAAGGGAATAGTGCAGCGGGAATTCATCGAAGAATGAGTGGAGTGTATGGAGAGAGCTTTATGAGTGATGGTGTTGTTCGTGAATGGTGTCGAAAGTTTAAAGATGGACGAACTGCTTCCCCAACCAAAAGGCTTATTGGGCAATTTAAATGGGATATTTTCGAACATCCATCATATAGTCCCGACCTATCGCCAAGTGACTTTCATCTTTTTCCTGCTTTGAAGAAGTGGCTTGGGGGGCAGCACTTCCAAACTGACCAAGAACTCAAAGAAACGGTCAAAACTCACCTCATTTAATTGGCGGCAACATTTTATGAAGAGAGTATTGCAAAGCTCGTTCACAGATATGACAAATGCCTCAATCGTCAAGGTGATATGTAGAGAAGTAACTTTTGTTGTACATTACTTTTGGTAATAAAATTATTTTTTTACATTCACACGTCTTTTTATTATAGCCAATCAGAGGTTGAAAAAAAACCCAGCCCTCGTATAATATCAGAAAATTCAATGGAATCATTCTTCTCTTAATATGTTACCAGCAAATCTTCTGTTCTATAAGTCGGTGATGGTTGTACTAATGCTACCATTAAGATAAACTCTGAGGTCCAGGTAAGCACGAAAGCCAAAATTGGTGAGTTTCCTTCCTTTGTTGGGTCAAAAGGAAGGTGAAGGAGCGCTGGAATGTACAAACTTTTTCTATGAACCTACTAATTATTTCATACATTAATAGTTGTCTTAATTCAACAAATAATATTAAGAAATAGTTACCTTTATGAATTTATGATAGTCACCTTTTTCCTTTGTGCTGTTCCAAATGCGAAAGAAATCTGGTCTTTCTGGATTAAAATTCCATGGAAAAAAATTTGATTCCTTATATTCTCTCATCGGCTATTGAAAAAAAAAATATGTTTCGAATACCAAGAGCAAGAATCGTAAAGAAACACATTAAGTTATTTCTAGAAAATGCTTCTGTTATATCAAAAGAAAGATAAATTTAAAATATTAAAATTTTACATTTCATTAACACACACTGGCTAAAAATAATTAAAAAACAGTCTTCTAAAGTTAACACCTTCTACTCATCTGTATAAAAAAAGTTACACATTTCTTAGCTGATAAAATAAATTTTGACTCTTATGCTTAAATTATTGATAAATGAATAATCCATCTTCTATTGCAATGCCTATCACTAAAACATATTACAATTCTACCTTAAATAATAAGACACAAGTATCTTTTTTGCTTTATTTTTTGCTTTGTTAGTATCTTTTTTTTTTTTTTTTTGCTTTCCGTATTCCAGATTCACACGGAAATTGAACTCTAAAGTAAAAATTTCACCTGTAGAATTATCGCACACATCTTCAAGAATAATACACAAATTACAGGAAGCCATCAGATGACACCGATAGTACGTCACAATAACGACAGTGTATAAAAGGAATGGTTGCAAAGAAGTAAAATTTTTCTCGAGCGTTCTGTAAGCCACTCAGTGCCACATGATTTTTTTATGTGGTAGAATTATCGGCCTCATGGAATGTGGGCGTACTCAGATGAAAGTATCCGAGTAACTTGGAATCGCTTAAAGTGTCCTCTCTAGGCTTTGGCAACGATTCTAAAATGATGGAATTGTCAGTAGATTTTACAGAGTACAGGTCGACAGACATCAGATAATTGTCAGATTATCTTAACATTAAAGCAAATTTAATGTTTTATTTTTTATTTGTTTCACTTAAATCTTATAGAATATGATTGGGATTATTTTACAGTAACCATTTTTCAACATCAATATCCTTCTAGGACATTCCCGACTTTAAAATCTTCATCGTTAGAATAATAGGTTTTATGGCCAAAGAAGCCGTAATGAACAACTAATTTTCAGTCTGAGGGCTCCTTCTGAAGATTTTAAAGTTGAGTGATGCTAGTCATACTCTATCCATCTTAGATGACTTTGAATATCTGAATCAAGTATATGTTTATAAAAATTTCAACGTTATAAACAGTTTTTTTTAAAACTATCACGTGTTTTGCGTTTGTAAATTCTAGTTTTGGACATGTACATGTTTCTTTGAAATAAAATAAACTGAAAAGTTTGAAAAAATTATTGTGGACTAATTAGTAAAATAGTTGATGAGGGATTAAAAGATAGGTGTGGAACCCCGAGTTCACATGATTCGGCGTGGTGAAGTAATCAGCAAAATCTACAACCGAAAAGATCAGGACTGGTTTTAGCATATTAAGAAAAATTAGTTTCTCATTTTTACTCTAGTGTATAATTTTAGATACTCTTTAGTTACTCATGCATATTTTTTCAGTCATTTTAAAAAAAGTCCTTTGATGTACAATTTTCTTAATAATGATTAGATTTCTCTCTCCCCACTTTAATTCTTTCATGTCATTTTCTAAAGACTTGTGGAGTAATCCTGTTACCCGTCTCGTCTGTCATTTTAAATGTTACTGTATTCACATAATCTAAGCTTCAACTTAAGTTCAAGCACAGACAAAATAATTAAAATATCCTCCAAATATTCAGTGCATCCTCCAAATATTCAGTCAACCAGACAGTTTTGAATCCTCGTCTCAACAAATCATGCAGATACTCAAGAAAACTCCCGCCCAGTTCCCACTAGCACTCTTCTTACTACCGTAACATTCTAATTTCCAATTCAATTCTCTAATACGAATTGCTTACATTTATTCACTCCATCGATAAAGTTTATTTATTTTGGATAACCTCGCTTCATCTGATTGGAAAGAAGTTGCAA
Organism: Nephila pilipes; assembly: GCA_019974015.1. Taxonomy (NCBI): domain Eukaryota; kingdom Metazoa; phylum Arthropoda; class Arachnida; order Araneae; family Nephilidae; genus Nephila; species Nephila pilipes. The sequence continues at coordinate 419,650 of BMAW01045417.1, forward strand.
TATCTCAAATATAAAATAAAAAAAAGTTGAGGAAAATTTCGTGAATAACCAAAGTTGCAAACTATTATCATCACATTGAGTAGACGAGGAACGTAACTCTATGATAATTGATCAATCACTTGTCTTTATATTCAGCGCTTTCTAAATACATTTGAGATTATAATTGTTTATTAGATACGTCCTAGTGCTCACCAAGAGGTAAAGTCACCCACTTTGAGAGCTACTGAGTTTCATTTCTGAGTTGCAAAAATTAAGGATTTAACAAGATTTTTCGCGTATATTTAAAATCATTCCCGTAATCATTAACGTTTTTTTTCCGTCAAAATTCTCTGCCCTTCAGTCCCTGTGGGAGTACAAATAATAACTACATTTTAAACACCACTGTAATCTGGCTCGACAGTGAGCAGGCTTCAGTGGCTGGGGGCGTAGTGGTCGGTACGAGCGTAGATTTCGCTTTATCAGCTGTCTGTGAATTCGCTCTATCAGCTGTCTGTGAGCTGTGTGTGGACACTCGTGTGCGGCTCGCACGTCTGATGGTTGATAACGATAATTCAGGCACTGTGATAATAAACTGAGCTGACAATCACTCTGTCATCTCGATCTGCTGTGACCCTAGTTCAACCGCTCCCCTCATGACGCTGAAATCTGCCATTGTCCACCCATTCTTGCCAGCATCTTCTAATCGCCGCATCGCTCCGACCCATATGGCGAGCGATTCTCCGATTTGCCCAACCTGCCTCTTTCAATCCAATGATACGACCTCTTTCAAACTCTGACAGTTGTTCGTAATGAGCTCGAATCCTACGGCGAGGCATTTTTTCAGTCATTGAAAGATATCCTAAATCGCAATGCAACAGAAAATTTGACCATCAGATTGATAATCGCTTCTTATATACACCTGCTTAGTGCGCAGTTCTGATGAGCTGTAGGTCCCGCTATTTATTTATTGGTCATCAAATTTTAATCATTTTCATGTTCGGTCCAAATGTGTTTGCATACGAAATTTCATTACAATCAAGCAACACTTTCTTGGTGCATCGTTTTTTGTTTTTTTTTTTTTGTTATAGAGTGTATAAAGGTGCTTTTGTATGTTTAAAAAAAACTAATCCGTCACTTTTTTTTGTAATCAGAATAAGTTTTGCATTTAATACGTTTTAAAAATGGTAACAATTTAATTGCACTTGAAACTCGTCAAACTGAAATTTCTACTAAGTCATTAAAAATAATTGAATTTATCAACATAAATCAAAATTGGGCAATAAATTTCTATAAGATATATTTAATATTTTGAAGCAATGAGAAACTACTTTTTTCCGAGTATTTTTCTATATGAGAGTGGAGTATGGGTTAGTTTTACGATAGACTCGTCCGTTGGCATACATTGCTTATACGCAACGCAGTTTGTATCAAGTACTTAGTTTTACTCAGCTGTAACATTAAATTTTATTTAAAAAAAAAATAACGTGTTGGATATTCGCCCTTAAAGTTGTAATACGGGTTATACAGTTAAAATGAACAAAATCAGAAATCTAAAAAAAAAAAAAAAAAAAAAAAAAAATCATGATAACAATCATATTACACTTATTTAAAATTCTTTCTAAATTGATATAATTTTTATCAAGTTATACAAATTAAAAAATTAAAGATAGTTTATGAAAACCAATAGAAATACCATGAGAACAAAAATTCCGACTTACCAGAATAGGTGAAATCCAGCATCATCGAAAAATAGTAAATAATAATAATAATTTCATGATTGAAAAAAGGGTCAGAAATGAAAAAAAAAATAGTTACAAAGGTTCAAATATAACAAAATTAAAAACTCTATACATGTTTGTTTTTACAAAATATATTTATCCTTCGTTTTTGTTTTCGGAAAATATTTAAGACTCCATCTACAATTATATATATAACACATCAATCAATAACTCCCGAGACTAACCCAGAGATGGCGCTCGTAGTAAACCAGTAACCAGGTCTTTCTAGAGTACTAACCTCTGCTTGAAACGTGTCAAAATTTTAAGTCGATCGGACCAGAAACAGCTGAGTTATCGAGGTTGGAGTAAAGTCGTTTTGTAGTTTGTTTAAAAAATGGAAAAAACCGAGTTTCGTGTTCTGATAAAACATTGTTTTTTAATGGGTAAAAACACCGTGCAAGCGAAACAATGGATTGAAAAATATTACCCGGACTCTTGTCCATCAAAAGCAACGATTTGTCGGTGGTTTGCCGAGTTTAAACGTGGTCGTACCGACACAAATGACGCGGAACGCTCGGGTAGACCTGTGGAAGCCGTTACACCGGAAAATGTGAGTGAAGTGACAAAAATTATAATGAAAGATC